>JAATLQ010038487.1:0-56612 GCA_013421005.1 Heliconius erato x Heliconius himera | reverse complement strand
TTCAAATGATGTGCGATTCACATAAAAAACATATGAGTGCAATTTTCTCCAAAAACGAGTTACGAAAAACATTAATTAAAGGTGATTGCGGCAGGATTTTTTTGGGCAACCCTAGTATAATCTATTCTACTATCATGTATCATTCTTAAATATTAGTTTCATTAGAAAATCTAATCCCTACAGTTTTAAACGATGGGATCTTAGGCCAGTGTACAGAATTAACTTTTCTATCCTTTATTATATAAAGACATCTTACTCAAAGATTTAACTTAATTTAGCGCCACCTATCTACCCTTCCTAGACTATTTTGAAATTTAGTTTCCTAGTTGAATTATACTATGTAGGCTAGTTTGAAGTTCACAACTACACGAATAATATAGATGGCGCTAAATTGTGTGTGTGATTGTGTGCGGATCGCTATCACTATTAGAAAAGAGCGTTGCTGTTGAATAATATTAAATATTTTTCTGTAGCGACGGTATTAGAAATTATATAAATCAAATTATATTAACAATCCTGTGTTAAAACAAAAATTTACAGTGTTATACTTCACTTTATAGTTCACCACGAAACTCGCTTTTAACGCCAGCTAGTCAGCATGAAAGTGATTACCTTCATTGAGGAAGCAATCGACGCAAACATCAAATTCAAAGGGTTTGTATGTTGTGGATAACGTAATATGAAACCTTTAAATCATGACACGTGAGAACTCATAATAAGCAAGTATAAAACAATAAAACGAAACTCTAAAAGGATATTGGATATTTTACTATATAATTTATCACGAGTACAGGAAATTTAAATTAAAACAATATCTGGATGTAGTGTAGGATACTTTATTTAACTATTATCTCAACGTTTCTAACATCTACCTAAGTAATTAAACACAGAAATATGCATATCGTGAAATTAGTACCTATATTAAAGAAATATAATATAACTGTATATAGAGAGTATAAATAACAAATAAAGTTTTTTTTATATCATTTCTTAGTAGAGATAAATCTGAATCTTGTTAAAACAGTACAAAAATAAATGTCCAAATGTTAGTATATTAATAAATCAATAGGAAATATAGGTACTTCATTTAAACTTACATCTATAAAATTTAAGCATTGAATATGTTTTTAAAAAGTAATTTCTTCAGCCACGTCGCGATTTGAGTCTCGAAATTGAAAAGTGACAGTAAAAACAGACTGTCATATCGCCACGTGCATATACAGGAGAATGAGAAAGAGAGTATGTTGTATACTTGTATCATAATCCTAAGAATGAACTAAACACGGTTCTTTCGTGTTTTTCATCTACTAAAGAAATACATTAATATAATATTGTTATATAATATTTAAACGACAATTGAAAATGGGTACATGTTAATTGTAAATACACACATATAGCGTATATGTGGATCAAGTATGTAATAATTTTGTTTCTTTTTAAATATATTTTTAATATTTTTATATATTTTTTTTTATATTTCTTCAAAGAATATTTATTAATTTCTTTCATAGTTCAGTAGAATCCATTCCTCTTAAAGTTATTTCTTAGTAGAAATAAATCTAAATCTTGTTAAAGCAGCAAAATAGTAAAAGTCCAAATATTAGTATATTAATAAATTAATAGAAAATATACCCAATTTAAACTTGCATCTATACAATTCAAGCACTGAATATGTTTTTAAAAAGAAACTTCTTCAGCCACGTCGCTATTTGAGGCTCGAAATTGAAAAGTGACAGTAAAAACAGACTGTCATATAAATACAGTCAGTATTTTAAATACTAGAAATACATTAATATGATATTGTTATATATTACTTAAACGACAATTCAAAATGGTTATATGTAGATTGTAAATACACACATATAGCGTATATATGGATCAGGTGTGGAGTAATTTAGTTTTTTTTTTTTAAATATATTTTTAATCTTAATTCAAGAGATTCCTTTCTCGAAAAAATATTAATTAACTTCTTCTTTCATAGTCTTCTTTAGAATCCATTCCTCTTATAGTTATTTCTTAGTAGAAATAAATCTAAATCTTGTTAAAACAGTACAATAGTAAATGTCCAAATGTTAGTATATTAATAAATCAATAGGAAATATGGGTACTTAATTTTAACTTACATCTATACAATTTCAGCACTGAATATATTTTTAAAAAGAAACTTCTTCAACCGCGTCACGATTTGAGACTCCAGATTGAAAAGTGACAGTAAACAGACTGTCATATCACCACATGCATATATAGGAGAATGAGAAAGAGAGCATGTGGTATACTTATATCATAATACTGAGAATAAACTACACACGATTCTTTCGTGTTTTCTATTTGCTAAAGAATAACTGTATTTTAAATACTAAAAATACATTAATATGATATAGTTATATATTTAAACGACAATTGAAAATGGGTACATGTAGATTGTAAATACACACATACAGCGTGTATGTGGATCAAGTGTAGAGTAATATATATATTTTTTTATATATTTTTAGGCTTAATTCTAGATATTCCTTTCTTCAAAAAAAATACTCATTAATTTCTTCTTTCATAGTCATGTTTAGAATCCATTCCTTTTATAGTTATTTCATATAGGTATCATTATTCTCTGTAATTTCTTAAAGATACTTTAAAACATGGAATGATAAAAGCACATATATCATAATATATTATATGAAAAAATATTCACTTAAATGGGCAACTTGAATACAACAACAAGAGTTTTCAAATGTAACATCAAAAGTGTAATATTGATGCTTGCAATAATGATAATGCTAAAATTTATAGCATTATCCACGTCATGGCTTTATTCAATATCTACATAAACAACACTCTTTATCTTCTGCATCATCAACGATTACAGCATCACCACTCTTTTTTCTTCTTCTTCGTCATGATCGAAAAAATATTTTACATCTGCCTTTAAGTACATCATAAACAAATTAAATAAATTAAATCAATATCATCAATTTTTTGAATATCTGCTTCATGAATATCTTTCTTGTCCCTTCACCTTCGCCTTTATATTTTTGACCTACAAAATGTTTTTTAAACCGAAGGTCTTGAAGTTAAGCTGATGGTTAAGTTAGATTGAAATTGAAGATTAAATATATTATAATTTATTCATAAATCAAATCATTACTACTGAATTTATAGAATACGTTGAGTGTGCAGTAATTCTTGAAATTTCGCAAGTTCTGTTTAATTTTATTCATCGTTAGCGTTTAATTCAATTTCGCACAAGTCGTCTTCCTGAACAGTCCCGCTGTCCAAGCAAGTATTCTCACTTGTTTGGCCGGTGGGATTAACCTGTTCTTCATCTAGGTACCACATTTCTTCCTCAGGTAGTTCTGTTACTTGAACTTGATCATTTTCCTCCTTTTCTGAAAAATCATCAGAGTCCAGGAAAATACAATCCGAATCGTAAGAGTCGTCTTCTGAAGCGATTACATGTTCCGCTTCGTGGTGTTCAGCATGCATTCTACTGATCTCTACCTCTTCTTCAGTGCTAGAAAAAATACAAGTAAAATATAATTTAAGAGTTTTATTCTAAATAATAGAGCGATATCTACTGTTACTGTCATATTTTATACCAACTTAGACAATACTTCGATATATAATTTAATATAGAATATTAAATTATAGAATATTAAAATATAATTTAATATAGAATATTAAATTATATATCTAAGTTTTGTTAAGTTCAATTTGATCTATATCGATTTTATAAACAAAGGATATACTATGGAAAATTTACCTACGGGGACGAAAACTAAGTTTAGGTTAAATGTAGGTAACACACGTAAAAAAAACCAGACTAAAACGATATGGGGTTGATATGATACTAAAATATTACATATTGAAACTTATAAAAAATTGTTTAATAACTTTCTACTTTTTTGTGCAAAAATCTATAGAGAATAGAAAGTGTTAAATAATAAACATATTTATCGTAACAAACGTATCAAACACGTATTAAAAAGTGAATTATAGTAGCGAAATGCGTGAAACTCCAAAGAGTGCCACATAGATCTTGTCTATAAACAGCATGCGCATGTTGCGCTTGCGCTATGTCGCATGCGACAGCATGTTTCGATTGACAAACATCGTTGCAAGCAACTTGTTCGAACTAGGTAGCTTTTTTAGGACCGTATTTTGTGTGACCGGTGATATGATATTTTAAGTCATTTTAATGAATAAAAAGTATTAAATATGATTTAAGTACAATTTGACGATTATCTTTATTTCCACATGGACTAGAATTAAAATAACTGCACACAATAAAATGTCATTGAAAACTCTACGATTTAATAGCATTTGCTTTGTGTTCGATTTTTTTAAAAAAGTGACTAAATGTGGCCCATTGTATTTTATCTTTTAAATATTACCAGTATAAAATATTAATATTATATATTCTAGACTGTCTCTCCGTTCTCTTTTGAATAAAGACTTTTTTTATAAATGGTAGAACAGTATAATTATAATAGTATAATTTTCCCACAACAACGTTTAATTAAATTTAGGGTAGTTTTTGTTATTAAATTGTAGATACGTGTCTTTTTTTAATAAATGTCACTTGAAAATATGGAATCGATTGAAGTAACGAATTGAAAAAAATATGGTTTCCAGCTTCCAGTCAGCCACAACCATGAGTGTTTAATACAACCATATGTAATAGATGGGGTTTTTTACACTTGTGCCCCTGCGCCACGACAAGCTCTTTTAGTTTCCAAATATCTATTCAGAAGACAAAAAGTCTTCTAACTGCCAAGACTGCCAAGAGGCAATCTTATGTAAAGGTTTTCAAAAAAAAATATTCAAATTATAGCAACCTCAGCCTATGGCACTTATTTTACAGATAACCATATGCTATAGTGTAGAGAAAAGAATAAACTTTAATTTGACATATAAATAAATAACAAGAACAGCCGTCAATTACATCTGTCAACCCATGGTTGTGGATGACTGAGAGCTGGCAACCTTTATTATTTCGATTCTTTACATTATTCTCGTCTAAATTATTTTGGGTTTACTAAAAAACATGTACCTACAATTTATGAACAAAAATTTGTTACCAGAAATTTATTTAAAGGTTACTGGGCAAAATTTTGCCACGCAACCATACCAGTAATAATATGATTCATAAGAAAAAAGTTATATAAAAAAGCAGTCACTTTTTGCAGCCGGATCATACATAGGCTATAAACATTAAACATAATGAACACCGTAGCCGCCATTTATAATAAATGATTTAATTTGTAATATGTATTCGACATACATTAATGTTTAATATTTTAGTTTTTTAATAGCATTGAAAAGAATTTTAAAAAAGTAGTCTATATTGTCTTTTATTTTATAGATTTATATGCATCTTTAAAGTATAAACTTCATTTAATCTGTATGAAGGATTTGATAATGTTAAATATCTATATTAAGACATCAAAAATCAAAAATCACCACTACTAAAACAAATTTAATACACTCCTTTCGTCCTTCTTACCTTATAGGTACACATTATATTACCAAAACTACCTGACCATTGAAATATATTTCAGGTAATTTTAGAAATATTTCCCAAATAACAGCTATGGTCCGAATCTGGAATTTGAAAACATTCATATACAATGAGATGAAAATAAAAAAATACATAAGCCATGACAAATTTCAGCTAAATAAAACAAAAAAGCTGTTTTCTTTTAAGAATTCTATCTACATGAAACTTACAATGCAATATGCTCAGAAATTAATAAGTTTCATTGTATAGAAATAAAATATATTATTATAATTCTGTCTAAGACTTATAATGAAAGTAAAAAGGAGTAAAATAAGGACTTAAACAGCAACTTAAAATTTTACATTGTATATTTTTTTTGAAATCTTGTACATTATGACAACATCCTTTCTGTTATATTTTACAAATATATATATTTGAAATGAATACTTATCATTAATATTATTTCTAAAGATAATTTATCCAAGTTAAAAATAAATTATAAAGTAAAAATTGTAGTTTTTTTTTATTTATTATGTTTTTTTATTATGTGGACGTTTCCATACAAATGAACTCATAAATAACATTTTATGCAATCAAGTCTATATATAGGAAAAAATAGTTTATCAAACATAAAAAACTTGTTGATTAACTAAAGGTTGGCTGAATTTCAGTATTATGCTAAATTTTTATTATTTTTTTTAATAATTTGGAATGCCCTTTAAACAATGAATAACAACTTAACGTGAAAATATTCAAAAAGTGAGAGATATAAGCACATCAAACATCAATAAAATTTCTAAAAACTAATATACAACATTAATAGTAAATAAATTTTACTACATAGTATATAGAATAAACCAGAAAGGGATTGCCCAGTGATTACTGATTACCCGATTTAAGGAGAATAATTATAGTTATTACTAGCATTATTTAAGTTCCTTTAAGTTCACTAGATGGTTCTGTGATTAATTTATAGTACTATTATTATTAAGATATTGGCAATACAAAAAAAAATATTATGTGGGATTTTGTCAAGACTGGTGAACAAGTTACTAAATTTTTGCATGAATGTGACTAAAATAAAAACAATATTTCTTTTAGTTTCTTTACAATATGCCCTTCGTCACGTTATTATTCACTGAAACTTCGTGACACTCTATAGGAGGATTTGTTGGTGTGTAAGAAAAATGTGAAAAATATTTAGTAACTTGCATATATATGTTTATATTCTTCTAATCTTTAAGTGGGCAACAGTTATATGGTTTATCCTATATATAATACAATAGACACTTATCTAGAAGCCACATCAAGAAAGTCATTTCCACATGAGCAAATAACTACAAATTTATAGTAAAAGTAAATCATGTGATTTCAGCAAGATGCTGAAAATTAAGAAAAAAGGGAATAGCGAACCATACATAAATGAAAAGTTTGTCAACTAGCAGTCCCCCCTAGCTTTTTAAAAAAATTATATGATTTTGTTGTTATTCTTTTAGAACCTTAATAAATAAATTACAATAACTTTTTATTACATTTAACTTTTATTTTATTCTCATCTGCTAGCTCTGCTAGATAATGGGTTTTATATTTTATAATTATATAAAAAAATTATACTAATCATTATATGTAGATTTTTTCGATATATTTTATTTTAAATACAGTACACTATCCTTTATGTACATATAAATATATATAAACATAATTAACATTTCATGTACGGTTTGATATATAGGTATATACGTATAGTATATGTTTAGATTGAAGATCACAGTTAAGAATGAAAGATATGACAATATGAGAGTGACTACAAAGCAAAATAAAATGAAAATAAAATTTTATATTAGCACTTAAATTTGTACAAAAAAGCACCGTATTTAACAATTAGGCCAGCGCTGTTACAAAAAAAAGAATAAACGAAACATTTAGGGCCGGATTTACCAAGGGGGCCGGGCCTTCACATCAAAATCAAAAACTAACATAATGTTTCTTTATTAAATGTGTTACACACCATAGATTTCTCATGTCCATGCCGTGTATTAATAATTATAGAAATTACTCAGTCATAATAACTATAGGTAAATGACACCAAAATAAATCTAAATAAGGTTTCCGTTTATTTGCACCGGGGCCCCCTATCCTAAATTCGGCCCTGTCGATTTTGCCAGATACCAAATATACATAACAAACAATCAACTCAACTCGTTTAGAAACAACGAGCCTACAGAGACGTATTAAGTACACAAATAAAGTACGAATGCCTCAATCCTGTCTACCATCACCGGGAACAACATAGTTAGGTAGTATAGATGCGAAAAACTCGCTAATTAACGACCCGCCATTGGCCATTTGGGCAATGGGGAGGGGGGCGGGGGTGCAGTCGTACCGGATAACGCTGTTGGAAGGCGGCACGGGATCGTAGCCCTGATTGGATCTGACAGACGGCATGCCCTGTTAATAATTAATAATTTCGTTTTTAATGTTTCCATATAAAGTACTTATTTATTAGTTTAAAAAATAAATAGAGATTGGATTGAAAATATGAAAGTTGTAGGTTCGATCTCGTTCAAGCTAGTGGCTAAGAATTTTTAGACTTCCATCTTAAATAACGATATTTTATAACAATTGTTACGTCTGATGAGTTATGATAACAAATGATAATATGTCAACGGCAATAGTCAAACTGACATCATCAGTAACACTAGTGTTCATGATATTAATCGATTTCATTCTATAAAAATAATTACCTAAAGTACAAACTTATAAAGATTTATAAAAAAATATATATTTACATTCTCGGCAAGAAAATTAGCCATGGCTTTGATGATAATCAAATGGCGATGCATATTGTCCGGCCAGCACGGGAATAGCGCAATCCTCTCCTCTCCACATGTCCGGGCGGCTTGCTGAAATTTTATTATTAATTAAATCCATCTATAAATGAACTTATCCTATTTCCCTACTTAATGTGACGTCACAGAGCAGTTTCAAAATTGTTTCTATATTTTTAGATTATATATTTAATGTATGAACTAGTATAACAGCGTGGTGGTGGAACAGCGTTTGACCGCAAACGCGACGATTCAATACGCTCGAGGAAATTATTTCCATTTCCTCACTCTGGTAAGAAGCATCATAGCGCATGTTTGTTTTGCGGGACGGAGAGTCAGAACAGTAAGTTCCTTCTGTCTACCCTGCTGCACGCGGGATACAGCGTGAAGCTAAAAAATAATAAAAATTAATGTAACAAATATTATTTAAATAAATAAATAAATACCCTCAATAAATGGTCTTCAGCATAAGTTTTACCCAACGATGTAGCATTTTGTAGTAACCATTCCATAACAGAAGGATCGCGCCATTGAGGCGCCGTAAAAGATGCATAGAGACCGATCACATCCTTTAAGCACTGCGGAGTCCTGAAAACAAAAGTCATACTTAGATGAATTTGAGTATAGCTCTCCCCCGTTCTCGTCACATTTGTGACAAATTCTATATAGTAACGTTACAGTTATTAACTCTATATAGAACGTTAGAAATTATTAAATTACAATTTCAATCCCAATTTTTTGTTTACACACTATAATTTTGAAAGGTTGTCTCGAAATTTAAGCCCTTTCACAGCCCTTGTCACGCAATGTCACTTTTTATCGACCTCATCCCTCCAAAATAAAATTTAAAAAAATGCATAAAATTATTGTCTCGTTCTCTGGTCTCCTTGGCAAGGGTATCCGGTTGATGTTATGAACATATTATATTCTTATCGGATTCCAACACTTGTACAAAGTTTCAAGCAAATCAGTCGACAACAAGTTGACCAAAATAATGTCGCAAGATTTAAGCATCATTTGAATATCGACACGCGTCACGCTGTAACCCGCATAAAGCAGTACAGGGAGAAGCGACTTCGTATAAAGGCACTCTATTCCCCAAACACCAAACATTTTTTTGAGACATTACTTAATATATACAGATTACGTGAAGAACTCAACACCACGCTTTGTCGTATTACCAAAACGAGAACTAACAGCTTTGTAGAGTGCAACTAAAACATATCAACTTACGTATTACATGCAAAATCGCTGTATAGTTCAAATCCGAGGACCGATTGATCCGCATAATTGGTATAATGGAGAATTAGGCGCAAAAACCATGGATATGATAGCAACGCGTGCTGGATGTAGTGATCAGATGTTTCCCGCTCCGCTGCAAACAATATAATAAATGTTAAATAACATGTCTATTTCCATCCATTATCACGTATATATATAATTGTAAAAAAATATCATATTCAGCCGTTTTAGGGTGTTACACCATTCTACTGTAGGAAAATATATAACAAAATTACTATTATACAAATTAGACACAGCTACAAAAAAAATGCGGAACCTATGCATTTGCGAAATTTTAAGCTCAGCATTTAAAATTCAAACGCGACAGGAACTATATCGCAATAGCCATACATTTACTCTTATATCATCATCTAAAATGTTATATACTTCGCATGCTTTATATTGATAAATTTATTGTTTAAAGTAATAACGATTTCAATAGATAGAAAAATATACCTTAATAAATAAAATATAACAAATAAAATCACCGATAAAAAAATTAAACAATGTACAAAATAAAATATTAGACGAAATAATAATAATTGGTTATTTAATTATAAAATAAGCACAAGATTTACCAAACCTACAATATTCGAGAGTTTTCGACGATAATGATATCACTTAACTATTACGTTGTATATATAAAATCAGTTTCACGCTGTATCACGCACATAGCAGGGTAGCAGAGTTAAGATACTAGCTAGTGCTAAGACACTCCGTTCTCCACTTTCCATCGAATTTTTCAAGGCATTGCATGTTGAGTGGTGGAACTCAACTAATTATTTATTAATAATTATACCCAACTAGTTAAACTAAACCAATTCAAACTAATTCCCTCGAGTGGGGATCGAACCCACAATCGTTGCGTTACAGGCACACTTTTGTGCCCCTGCGACAGGACGGCCTCTTATATATTAATATATCAACATTAATTAATATTTTTGTTTGTTTTTGTAGAGTCAAAATAATCATATGAAATTATGCAAACAATGCGGCTGTAGAGTTGTAATCTAAAGATAAAAATTTTTAGAGCCGCATTATCCACATAGTACACAGTAAATGCTCTTCTAATCCTGCATTATATAAAAGCAGAATTCCAATGAATGAAAAGCTGTGTTGGTTATACAGTCTTTATAGGAGTTCATTACTTTATCTGATAGCTATATCTTATTTATCTGATAGCAATTTTAGTGCAAAAACGCACACACTAAATGGACATAGTTTATAACAGTTAAGTTAAATTAATAATTATTAATTAATAGTCAAATTTATAATTGTGTGGACTCAGAAAATCAAGATTTTCTGATGAATTACATCCATTCCATATTATGTGTATACAAAGCTAGCAATCGTTGAAACCGAATCTAATACAACTGAAAAATGATTCTTCAGTCTTATATAAGGGAAAATCTAGATCAAAATATCTGCTATAAATTCGATACCGGACATCTTCATCTTCATCTAAACACTTACATTAGACGACGCAGACTGTTTTTTGTCCATGTAAACAACCATGTGAGATTGTAGATCGACATCCTGAACAAGAACACCTAAGAATAACTTACTCGCGTCCTATCTTACATTTATTTAAAAAAAAATACAAATAATCTCACCGGAATCGGGATACGAAGTGAGAAACTGGGCTAAGGCCCTCGAAAACTTTATATTGAACATATGTCTCAACATCTTCTCTAGTTCTAAGAAAGCGATGGCGTCCAGGAGCCATTCATATTCCCTGGCGCGAAGGGCGACTACATCAATGATGAAAACCACGCCCAATGGGTCAGATTCGTCCAGGTTTAATAGAACTTTGGCCAACTCCATAGCAGTACGGTGGCAAGCGCGGTTGCTTAACAAATGTATATATTTTAAAAGCATTATATGAAATGCTCTGTTTTCCGGATACTTATACTCTAGCCTAGTCCGAAGCTGAAAAATAAATTAAATAAATAATAATGTATCACCATATCATATTAAATTCAATTTCATTGTAAGAGACTATTCACAAATCACGTCACAAAAAGTGACTTGGATGAGGGGTGCTTGTCGCATTTGTTAGGTACCCTCCTAACTAGTTTACATTTAATATTAAATTAAAATAGCAGTTCATAAATAATATTTGTAAATTATATTTTAAAACGTGATCTCACGAAATCACATCGCCGCCCTCCTTCCACTCTCTTAACGTGTGACGTCATTTCGAAAGGCCCCAAAGGTCAATTTAGCAAAAACAAAAATTTCAATTAACAAGCTAGTATACAGTTAGTAAAATAAAATAAGTTTACATCGAGCAAATTGAATGATGGCAAAGCTGCATATTGCATGTAAGCGATTGCTTGCTCAATAATATCGGTGGCCACGCGGCTGTCCTCGAGGCGGAACATCACATCCGAAGCCTGAAAAATAAACACAAAACAATTATATTCTTTGATTACTTTACTTCGATATTTTGATTTTAATACATCGTTAATCATATGTATTTGTAGCTTACCTCGATTAGACCTTCAATGTGCATATATTTTAATGATAATTCGGTAGGGGTGTTCAAGTTTGAAATCCTGTTGGCACAGACAAGTTGTAGAATATAATATAAATAAATTATATAATACTTTATTGCAAACAAAACAAAAAATCTAATAACATAGAACAATATATAAATGTGTATAGACATGTATATATGTATGTATGTATGCAAAGATAGATGTTATTGCTTCAAGTAATCTCTTACAGACAAATAACGCCAATAATAATTAATTAAAGTACTTGTAGTAAAAATGCAAAAGGAAATATTATTTATAAATATTGTGAGGTCATCGTAGCTCAGCGGCACAGAGTCAGACTGTGAGCGCGAAGGGTGCCGGTCCGATTTCACTCGAATCAACTATTTGCTCAACTACTCATGTATGTGGAATACACAGTTCAATTTTATTACCTTGCTTGAATTTCCGACACAAAGAGAGTGTGAAATTTTTGATATTCCTTGCTATGATCAAACACAAAGCATATCTTCTTTGAATCACGATGCACTATGGACATTGATAGGCCTGAAATTGTACAAGTTTCGTTATATTTAATATATAGTTTGGTATATACATATAATATTAAATTAAAAAATTATAATATTCAAACAAGTGCGATAAATAGTAACCCACCAAGCTTTTGGAATTTATAGTCCTTCTGTATGATCTTGCATTTATATATGCGATTCAAATTGGGCCGGCGGCATGTTCTGTAAAAAAATATAATAATATAAAAAATATAATTTGTTATAGCTTCACGCTATGTCGTACCGATACAGCGAGGTAAACAGAGAAAACTTGGTGCCAATACACTCTTCTTTTCAATTTCCACTTGAATACCAGACACTGTTTCTTGCCAGAGTAGTGGAATGAAAAATATTGATTCTATCGAGTAAATATCGAGCCCACAAACAAACAGCCTCATTAATAATATCGTGTCATAGTTTCCTGAAAAAATATATTTAACTAAACCCAACGTACTTCCTTGGCTGATCCTCAGTTTCCGGGCCGAACAAACGAGCTAGCTCATTCGCCGAATTGACATGTTTGCGTTTTATAGAGAACAATCTGGCCTTTTCATCGTACTCTTCATCAATATACCCAGCGACCTCCTGCTTGGCGGGCTCTCCGAGCATTGCATTAACTTCCGACAACGACTGCTCCACCTCGTCCAACTACGGTAAATATAACTTAAGTAAATTTGTATTTTTATTATATCTAAAAAAAATACTACGTACTAGTATTTTTAGATATAATGAAAATACAAGAAAGTAGAAGTCTAGCCCAGCAACACCAGCACCAGTTTAGCTAACATATTACATTACATATGGGCTACATTGCCACCTACTGGAGCCATACTGTTTTTTCAATCCATCCAGATCGGTCCAGCCGTCAAAAATTAATAAAGATGATATAGACAAGTAAAGAAGAGTTGTACATGTAAAAATAATTTTATACAATTAACATACAGCACTAGTACTTGCAGATGACTGTGCTTTCTTGCTTTTCTGTTTTTTCTTTTTTTTCTTGTTTTCAGATTTCTTAGATGCTGATGCAGAAGGACCTGATGTAGCTAAACCAGATTGGGGTTCATGTGTTGTTCCGTGGTCAGAGTTTGAAGATTCATCATTTGCCCACTCTTCCTTTTCATCTGGAGCCCGTCTTTCCTTTTCCGAGAGCGCCGTCGCACCTGAGTCCGCCTCCTCGTCAGAGCTAGAGCTTAGAATCAGCTGTTGAAATCGAAATAAAAAAAAATTGTGCAACTATATATTATTATTAAAAACAACTAGATTTTATTTCGCACCAAAGAGTATTCGCAAAAGCATATTTCATAAATATCTCTACAAATAAAAAGCATGTATTGAACCAATCTTAGTCCTTTTCTCATATGAACAGAGCATTAACTTACGCCTTCATAAGTGGATTTAAACGATTCTTTCACACAAGGTGGCTCATATTCATTATCAGAGTGTTCACTATCTTCCTGAGATAATTTTGCTTCTTGAAGCTTTTTCACATGGCGACGCGACATTTTTATCTAAAAAATCACAAGTTTAATTAAATAAGAAATGTAATCAGTTGTATTTTGTAATTGTAGTAATTCATGTGTTTAGTTATTATTATTGTTTCTTCTAAACATGTATCTAAAACGAGTAAATTCAAATTAGTTAAGGGTGTAGAATAAAATAAAATACAATATGAAATTATTTATAACTAGTGGCCCGTGTGGCTTCGCCCGCTTATACTACACAATTATTAATTTTCTTATTTAAATTACTTTCGTAATCTAATTACATTATCAATTTAAAGACAATATTCTTACATTGACAGTTAAAGTTTTATCAAATTTAATAAAACACATATTTTGTAGCAATATTGTCTTAAAAAAAAGTTATGTCAATATAAAGTTGCTATTTATATAGACAATTTTTTTATTGGTAAACCGATTCAAATTAAACAAACACTAAATGTAAATTTAAGTTTGCAAAAATAGAGTAGTGAAAACCGCATTTAAATCAATTGAGCCGTTTCTGTTAGATTAGCTTAAACAAAAGGACAGACAAACTGATAAGCCGACAACAGACAAAAATTTTAAAAAATCAGAGTTTTCATCAAAATAAAGCCCAAAGATTGTTTCTAATGACAATGAAATACGGAACATGCAAAATATTGTTATATTACGATATTTTTCCTATTACTATCCAGATATTGATTTTATTTATTCTTTGTACGTTAAGGGCGAGCCGCGCATGCGTCCCCCTCCTCCCCCGCGTAGACATAAATGTCAATTTTAATCTTTTAGCAAATTTCCGTTTTTAATTATTATAAAATGTTTTAATTATTTATTGAATGTCATTTCATTTATTCAAAGGTGTAATCGAATGCGAAAACTACGCCAGCGCGCATACAGCCTCCGCCTACTAAATATATTTAGGAAATTATTTTCAGTTTTCAATAGGATTAGTAAGAAAATAAAAGCTTAAATAATCAACCTCGACACCAGAGCGAAGAAATGGAAATATACATTTTAGTAAATATTTCATCTCCTCGAGTGGGGATCGAACCCACAACTAGTCGCGATTACAGTCTAGTTAGTTGCGACAAGGCTGGCCTCCTCTTTTCCATTAGATGGCAATATACCGCGCATGCGCCGACTCAACTTTATATGAACTCATATATCGTCGTTTTTTTTTCTTTTTAGCCCAAATATTATTTCTATGCAAAGAAACATTGTACAAACAAAAAAATATATAACACAACATTATTTTTTTATATTTACTAGATTGCATTGCAAATTATTTTTTTTAAGTTCGCTAGTTCCGAGCATGCGCCGTCAACACTTCATATGTCATCTATCAGTTTTATTGATTTATATTTTTAACTATAAATGCTTAGAATAAATATATTTAACTTTTTCATATTTTTTTCTGCCTTTACACTGTATCCTGCATCTAGCGGAGAAGGCAGAGTGAGCCTAGTGCTAAGACACTCCAGTCCCCACTTTTCGCTGAATTGTAAAGGAACACAAAGCTGCTCTTCGGTTCTACACCAGAGCATGCACATGAATTGAAATATGAGATTATGCCTTTTGTTTCGTTGATTGGGAATCAAACCACAAACTGTCATGTTTACAGTCACATACTTGTGCCCCTGCACCATGACTGGACTCAAAAATTAGTTATCAAAAAAAAAATAATAATCAGCTTCACGCATGTATCCCGCACACAGCAGGGTAAGCAGAGGGAACCTAGTGTAAGACACTCCGTTCCCCACTTTCTGCCTGGACACCAGAGCAAAGAAATGGAAATATACATTTAAATAAATATTTCATCTCTTCACAGCCAGTCAGGTTTACAGTTATACACTTTGTGTCCCTGCGCAACGACTGGTCTCAATCACCTTTAATTTACATTTAATTTGTAACAATCTAATACTTAAATAAATTATTTAAAAAGAGAAAATTAAAATAAAGTAGAGAAAAAGAAAAACTCAGCTTTTATCACATTTCTTAGACATAGTGATAAAACACTGTTCCCCATGCTCCAGTTAATTTCTGAGTTGTAATGTGTTAAATACTGCAACTTTGTCTTGTTACCAGAGTAAGAAAATGTAAATAATTCATTCCCCCTAGTGAGATTTGAGAAATATAGGTAGTATTTACCTATACAGTGAGATGCTGTGTCTGTGTGCCACAACTGCTTCTTATTGTATGTTTTGAAACATAACACAAAACTTTATATTATAACTAGGTGTTATAATCATATTTAAAACATAGGATTTTTCATACAAAGGGCACAGGAGAATGGAACATCCAGGACCAATTCTTTGGAGCATGATTTTAGAAAAGTTTCTATTATAGACTAATACTAATTGCATTTTTTTGAAGATGATAAAACAAATTCATGGTGTTATTAATACTTACATCTTATCTCCGGAAATTTTTCGTCGATATACGTGGGATGCACAACAGTTCGATGCGTTTATTGCACTCGAAATGGCGTCCCAGATTTTCCTAGGTCTATAATACGCATGCGAATACTAAATAGCTAGGTTCCTGGAGAATATATTGATTTATGATGCAATTTATGTCAATATCCTGGCCCCTGGATATAGCTGTCTAGGTCGCCCGGTTTACCGGAGCTTTCCGTAAATAATAATATTGTTTACCTGCAATTATTAATTATGATTAAAGATATTACTTCGTAAAGATATTTAATTTTAAATTTATTTGTTTCTATACGTGTCATGTAGAAACATAAAAGGCAAATCTGTTTTGACTTATGAGGCTGATTAATGTAACCTATAAAAATTTAAAACATCACAATAAAAAATCAAGGTAACTTAGTGACTCACTGATTACAAGTGTAAGCAATGTTTTAAGAGCTTGCAAATTATATTAAATATTTATATTTTAATAATCAGTGCTTAAATAATTTAATAATATTTTTTCTCTGCCTAAATCTCAAACGTCAATATTTGATAATTGCTGATTAGTGAAATTTACTAAACATAAATATACGGCACGTTATTGATTAAATAGTCACATTAATGTAATGCTTCATATTTAAGATTTAGATATGTATCCAAAAAGTTATTACACTGTTGTTTATCTATATTATGCCGTGTTAATCGGTTTTTTGTCATATCCTGTTCTATTCTTATTATTTTTGTTTCACTTACATTTGTATAATATGAATATAATATTTATAATATTTTTGTTTCACTTACATTTGTATAATATGAATATAATATTCTTACATTTGTATAATATGAAAAAAGAAATGGAAATCATATGAAATTATCATATATTTAAATATACATATAAAATAATTCGTACTACAAGAATATTATTAGACATATTTTTTATTTCTGTAATTAATTACGAAGTGGTGATATCTTTCTTTTATCTGTTTTAATGTGGTTTATGGCAACATCAGTAACCTAAGATCTACTACGTTGCCAGATTGTTATTTTTGTAACATTTTATGTTATTTTTATATCTTTGTTACACGACTCTACTTACACGTTACTTTTCCTAACCGAAATCAGTAATTTTAATAGTATCTGTTTGATGTTTTATGTAGTAACAATAAAAAATTTTATATATCATTATGATTTGACTGCCGTACCCATTTTATGACATTATAGAAGTCTTTGTTGTGCTATGCTTGGTTAGATAGCACAACAATTAAAAATTAAAGATTTGCCTCTTGTAAAAATCTGATTTCCAAATATAAAAGATGATGTTGATGGTATTGGTGATGACAAAAGAAATAAAAAGGCATGCTTTTCTTGATATGTTGAGGAATATTGACAAAAAATTTAAAATTGAAGAATCTAACTGGCAATCTGATGTTTAGAAAATTAAATAAAAATGGTATTCTATTACGTTGTGGTTATCGGTTGAATAAATTTTGAATTTACTATTTCGGCTTAACACTGGAAGCATTTTTACTTTCATGCCAAACACTAAAATAGATTTAAAGAACACCACGTAATTGGGCATTAAAATGTACTAAACATTCAATATTCTATTAATCTTACAACGTTGAAGGTGTATTTACTTATTCTAGTTTGAAATAGTGTATTTATCTGTATAAAATTTAATAATATTGTACCGCATATAAATATATTAAAAAAGTAAGTTAAGCATATAGTATCTGCCACAGGCAACACTGCCTAAGATCGCAACCGTGTTTATTTTTGTGTCAATGTGACGAATTTGTGAATGTGACGAGTGTAAGTGTGGACTGTTTCCATCTGCAGGTCAGGGATTTCAACTTTTTGTTAAAAGTTGAACTTAAAAATAAAATCGTTTAAATTCCCTTAACTATGTAAAGAGTGACAATTCATTTATTTGTTAACAATTGCAAAGTTGTTTTGTGTAAATTGTGATTATTCTTCGGACAACGATTTTTTTATAAAATTTATTGCGGTGTCTGTCTGTATGTAAGTTAATGAAGCTCTCAAAGAATTTTAAAGAAAAATGAACTACTGGCTGTTTTTTGTGCTAAGCTTTAGCATTTTAGATACATTTTTAGACGCTTCAGTTATAGCTGATAACTATGATGTTGAAAAGCAAGGATTGTATAGCAAGACGGACCACGTTGTTATTTTAACGAAATTTAATTTTGATAAACTAGTTTATGGACAAAATAATGCATTTATAATCCAATTTTACAATAGCTATTGTGGCCATTGTCGTGCTTTCGCTCCTAAATTTAAAAGTTTGGCAACTGAGATAGAGCCATGGAATCCAGTTATTAAATTGGCAGTTCTAGATTGTTCAATTGAAGAAAATAATGAAATTTGTCGGCAATTCGAAGTAATGGCGTATCCCTCTCTAAGATACTTACATGAGAATTATCAGAAAGGGAATGCAAATGTTGGTGATAAATTACAGGCAACAGATAGTGCTGAAAAATTAAAGGCACAATTAATAAACAAAATGCAAAAAGAACAATCTATGGGGCGTTTGTCATTTGCTCCTTCCCTCAGTATTGGAGCATATGCTACCATCAAATTAGCCATGACGCCATTACCTCAAGATATCTTATATACTTTCCTCATATTTGAAAATGAAAATTCCACTGTAGGACCTGAATTAGCACTTGATTTGATTGATTATGCACATATTCAAGTTAAAAGAGTTTATGATGTCAGTGAACTGGCTGAAATTAGTAATGTAAAGAAATTTCCTGGCATAGTTGCTGTGGGAAAATCCTTAGAGGCTACATTATTAACACCAAATATTCCATCAAAACAAAATCTTCTTTCAGAGGTTAATACATTTTTAAAATCTAAAAGCTATGTATTTCCAATGCGTCATATTAACCATGAGGATAGTTCTAATTTATTAAATGTTGAGGGACTTGCCTCAGATTCAGATACTGTTTATTATAATGATCTGGAGAAAACATTGAAAACAAGCTTGCACACTGAAATAACAAGACATAAAATATTAAAAGATGAAGTTCTCCAAGCTCTTTTTGACTTTCTTGATGTTATTATTTTGAGTTACCCATTCAGAGGAAATATAAGAGAATATATTGTGGACTTACGTAAAGAGCTTAATACAAAGAGCCAGTGGAGTGGAAGTGAAGTTTATGATTTAGTTAAGAGACTTGAAATTATTCATGCACCGGTATTTTTAACTGACATAGATTATGTAAAATGTAAAGGAAGTCAGCCGATGTTCCGTGGTTATTCATGTGGTTTATGGACATTATTTCACACACTCACAATAAATGCTGCTTCAAAACCTGGTAATGAAGGCCCCAAAGTTTTAAAAGCAATGCATGGTTATGTCAAACATTTCTTTGGTTGTACTGAATGTTCTGAACATTTTCAAGCCATGGCAGCAAGAAATAGAATATTTGATGTAAAAGAAAATGATAAAGCAGTTTTATGGCTATGGATCTCTCACAATGAAGTCAATTTGAGGTTAGCTGGAGATGTTACTGAGGATCCACAACATCCTAAAATACAATTTCCAAGTACTGTAAGATGTCCAGAATGTAGACTTTCGAGGGGAGCCTGGAACCTGCCTGCTGTCTTTGAATACCTGCAAAGAGTATATAGTGCAAATAATATTCAAAGTTCGAGAACAGCCCGATCAACTGCAGCTACGAGCCCTTTGTCAAGTCTGGATATTGGAATGTTAAGCTTTCTGTACATATTTTGTTTTATTATTCTAATTCTTGGTATAAAATATTTCATTTCTAAACATTTAGTTAGAAAACGCAGATACAAACATGCATGGGGTAAGGTATAATGTTTAAATAAGGGGGCCATTGATTGATATAGTAAACATTGACTGTCACACTTCACCTACAGGCATTTAAATTTTTTTGTTTATTATCAATAAATTTCATACAGTTTCTTTCTCTTATATATAAGGGTAGGTAGAGGGAACATAATGTTAACAAATAATTCTTTAAGCAAATCCCAATTTTTGTATTAGGTGGCGGAACTAAACGCCGCACTTTATTCTCTTACCGAAAGTTCTTCTTTGTACTCTTAGAAAATGTAAATACTTCATTACCCCGAGTTGAATTGGATGTTACACTGTAGCATTTGCAGTCACATGCAGTTCCGCTACAGACAATTTTTTTTACAATGTCATATAACGATATTGATTTATTACAATCTATTTTGTGTAACTTACTAACTATCAGTAGCCTGTGTATCGTAAATGTTACCATATTTTTTTTATTAATTTATGGTTACTGAATTAACTTACAGCTATAAACATCATATTATAGTCTTCAAATGATAGGCTTCCATTTTATATATGCATTGTTTGTACACATTCATGTTAAGAGTAAATTAAAAGATATTTTTTCATCATAATTATAATTAGAGTTTATAGTTAATTTGTGGATGGTAGGAGTAGGTGCGAAACGTACAACAGTAAAGTCTCTATAGTTTGCTAACAGATCACGGCCTGTGCACAACTATAATCAATTATTACTAGATTTCTTCTAAGGTGGTACTAGTAGATTCATTTTGAATTTGGTGGTGGTAGTGAGAGAGGCTCCTATAGTGTAAGCCTAGTAAGTCTGAGCTCCTCATGCTGCAATGCCACTCTCATACAATGGCCTAGTTAATTCATGGAATGCTAAGTAATTTCTTCTCTCTATAATTTGGATAAAACTAATTCATAGCATTACAATTTAAAAAAAAAATAATGTGATCATATATCAATAATCCAGTTACATCATAATGAATAGATTAATGGGTAGTATTTGTAGTTACGATTATTAGGGGTTTATTTATCTAGTTACAAATACTAAAGTGATAATTCTTCACAATTAAACTTATATTTTTTTTAACTCTCAAGAAATGTCTATTAAAATAGATTATTTTAGAGTATAAGACCAGGTAAAGTTAGATTTACTACTTTTATTTTAAGAAATTGTAAATATGGGGATTTAGTGTTTATGAAATTTATTAAAATATAAATTTGTATTATCGTTACATCACTAATAGACTGACTATTGATGGAAAAAAGCTATGACAATTAATGAATTCATTATTTAATTTCTTTGTGACAACTTATAAACTTTACAATAAAATGTGCCTTAGGAAAAATTATCTTTTGCTTTCGCTTTTAATTTCTGTATGAATTATAGAATCATTAGTCTATATATTAGTAAATACACTTTTAATTTCAACTAATTATATGTAATTGTCAACCATTAATATAATGTATACTAAGAAATATTAAGAAGTCTGCATTCCACTTTGTTAGAAAGTTTTTTTTCTATTTGTAACAATGAAATCGTATAGAAATTAGAATTTAATATACATAATATGTAAAAAATAAGTATTTTTTTATTACTTGTTATTAGCCTTAGGTAAATGATATATTATAATTGTTATATATTTATAAATTCAAGTATTACAGTATGAACTAGATTCTATTAAGATTTAATTAGCTCAATAATTTCAATTCATAATAAATTTATATGCACAAATTGATAGTTTCAAAAATTGTAAACACAATCTGAGCCAATGTAATAGTAGGGATAAAGGGATTTAGATCACTACTACAATAAAGTCTTCTATATAAATATGAAAACGCACATGTAACTATTGTTGTACAAACTTGCAGTAATAATTATTTAGATATAAATAACTTTAGAAATAATTTGACTTCCACAATTAGAACAATTCACAAGTGCTAAGAAATATTTAACATTTTTATATAAAGAATGACTAGATATAATTAAATTTTAAATATTGACTACTTTTTGTATAGATTCCATTTAGTTTTGATATATTAATAAAATTATATATATTTTTTGATGCCAACTACATGACCACATAATAGGAACATATCATAGCATTTAATATCAACTCCATGCAATGCTTTAATGACGAAAATTAATTAATCATTTCATTGTACTTAATGAATTTTAAACATTGTTATTAAAACGGATGTTCGATCTCAACGTTAATATATATCTGTTACCATAATATATAACGAATAGTTGCATACTATTAACTTTATTTCTTATGTTTAATTTTCTAATAATATGTCACTAATTATTGTATTTTTTTCCTTTATATTGTATATACGAGCAGTTTGATTCACCATCTCTGGAGAGAAATTCATCTATTTCAATTAGATTAAGGTCAGTCAATATATATTTTGGAGGTTATTGTACGGTGGCGGGCATTAAGTTAATTTAAGTAGTGGTCTATGTTTTGGGAACATTTTTAGATGTTACCTATGTTATATGTTCTGGAATTGGAAGTAAATAAGTTATATAGTTATGCTTTATTTATATTTAACGTGCTTAATGTTTGTATCTGCTTTTTCAACATGGGTATATGATTCATTTAATTTAGTACTCGTCTTATGTATTTATCAATACAATTTTTCCGGTTATTCCTAACTTAGTACATAAAAAATGTTGCAATTAACTTTTTAGTTTTAAATAATATATATTTTTTTTACTATTACACAAGTATAATACAGTTGCATCGGCTAAGACATAGTTGAAGACTACCAACTCCTACTAACTACTAACTTTTGTATTATTATTAAATATCAACCTAATATTGCTTTTTCAATTGAAAAACACACTAGATTGAACCTAGTGTCTGTTATTCTATGATCTTAAATTGGCACATTTTTAGACAACATCTAATTAAAGTTTTTCTAATTTTCAGGTACATGTCTTAATTTTTTCTTTTGCTAGTAAGCAAAACAAGACATCATCTTTATCCCAGTACATGTGAAGATTATTTTAAATACACTATATTTTTTAACAACACTTCCAACTTTAGTAGAATAGTAAAGGTATAGGTTTTTTTTTATGAAAATCCAATGTACATCCTTGGTTTACTGTGAACGTTTGTCGGTAGAACCCGTTTTTTATACATAAGAGTTCCGAAACTACTTTTTGTGCCTTGTATACTTGGAAAGCCTTACGGTTCAAATAAAAATGTAAATAATTATGTCAATATTTTAATATAAAAAGATTTATATATCTAAACACTGCCATACGTATTTTACAGTAAACCTTTGATTATTTATTTTTTGACTAAGTATATTAATAAATATATCGTAATCTTTTTGTAAAGCATCAAATAAACATTTAAATAATCTCTGGACTTTTAATGACAAAACTATATACAGTGATAGGATTAAAAAAAAAAAACAATTTTTAAGTTTAAACTTTTATTTGAATAAATATGAATAAAAACACGTCAATACACATACATTAATAAAAATGTGATCCACACTCAAAGTTATTTTGTGCCACTCTTAGTGCACGTCTCTTAGAAGATTACATCATTTCTATAGTATCTTTTTTTATCAAAACCACAATATTTAGATTTTCACACTTGTTTAAATCATTACATTATAAAGAATATTATTTTCCACTGCAATATTTATAACAACGCATCAGATTAGCTGACCTTAGTTCAGCATTCGTCTAAAAAAATGACCTTCTTTGTCTCTATGTTAACAATTATTGAGCTAGGTATATGTTACACAGTGTAGGTGGAGATAATTAAATAAAAATAATATAAAAAAATATGTTTTAATATTCGGATTTTCCCATGGAAACCACCGAAGTGTGTGTACCCTAGTTAGTTACATATTTTTCTACTATACGTACGAAATATTTAGTTACAATTTATATGATCAGACGGAATAACTAAAGCAATGCAACAACTGTTTAAATATTTTTCTAAAAGTTACAAAAAAAATGGCAAGTATTACATTAACATCGCGTTTGTATAGCAGTGAAAAATAATAAAATACAAATAATTATTGAATGACGATTCAAGTGATGCTAATATAAATAGAGATGATGTAATTGAATACATTTGTGCTGAAATGATAATAAAATAAAGAGCACCCAACATAACTTCATCATAAATAATAAATTAGTAAAAATTATATTACAACATAATATTTCATGTAAATAAATTTAATTCATAACAAAAAAGAATTCAAAAAAAAAATATAATGCATGAAATCACATTATGCAATCGCTTAGCATATATAATATGTTGTATGGCACAAGCCGATAAAGTGTTAAGAGGTAACTTTTACTTTTCAGCTAACGACGTAACACCACAAAGCATTGATTCGCAGTTATGGCCAGATAATAATTTATTTAACATTTTCTTGTTTCTCGTAGTTCTTATATTGGCTATAGGTACAATTTATTTAGCAAACTAAAAAAACTCCATGTTAGCAGCTTCGTTTTGTGATGTTTTAAAATCTAATTTAAAAGTAACATTAAATAATAATAATAATAGCACAATATTAATATATCGACACTATGCATTTTAACGGCGATAGGTTATTACAGATGTGCAAAATAAATTGTAATTGTAATTCTTGGGTAAAAAAAGAAGGAAGAACGAGAAAGAAGAAAGAACGTAACCTCGGTTGTAATTCTACACTCTGTTTACATCTATTTGTACTCCAATAAATGCGTATACAAAAATTTTGTCTTTTCTTTGAATGTTCAAAGTATTTATTAATCAAACATATTGCATTACAATTCTAAAATCTATCATGTTCTTTAATAGATCACGATTAAAAAACTAATAATAAAATCAGTTATTTTTGAATACTACGATAAAAGCTGGAGCAGATCTCAGAGCGGAGTAAAGCCATCCTCGATAACTTAACTACACAATCATTTTTGGGGAAACAAATGTCAAAAATATCCAAAACATCAGATAGACAGTTGCCCTAAAATAGTTATTAATGATATTTAACAAAAATTATACAATCATGTATTTTAGTTAAATATCTACGTTACATCCATCGAGGTAAGTCCAGAAATTTAAATCATTGCACTCTATACACCTACATTAATACATTATTTGTAGTACTTATAAACGAGACGGTAACGAATATAATACGATATAAAATAAAATACATAAAATAAGAAGAGAAGCGATAGTGGCGGTGTAGTTTTTTAAAAATATCTTTTTTTTTCATATAAATTTACGAGAAAAATTGTAAATGAAGTGACCAAATGGTATAGAACATTCGTTACCAGCCCCCCCAAGCAATATGTTTTATTACTAATTCCATATTAGGTACAAAAATATATACTAACTTATGGTTCTCATAAGACTTTAGCCGCAGTTACGGATGAGTTGAAATAATGCTACATTTTTAATGTTCATTAAATACTAAATACATAATTAACATATTGACTGTAACACTTTAATACATGAGATTCAAATTTGCAACTATTTGATATGTTACAAACGAGAAACTTCGTTTTAAACGTGAAACGACATTATATAAAACGGTAGCAATATGTTTTGGTTCAAAAAAAATATATCAGAATAATAATGCAAAATCTATTTTATATAAAATTATTCTGTCTATTGCTTTGAGTAATAATAGTTAAAAAGGAATGTATAAAAAAAAGCAAATGTATATTATGCTTAAAGTATACTACAGTCTACAAATTACACGTAGGCGTAGTACCCACAAATCAAAATTGAATTCATCTAACGCAAGGCCACGACAAGTCTCTTGAAAATAATTCTTATCAGATTTTATTTTAGTACATTCAATATCTAACATGAAAAGCAACCATCATCATCATCATTTCGGTGGATAATATACTGACCTCATAAACTCACGCAACGTTAGAGCTGAAATACGGTAAAAAATAAATAAATTATAAATACAAGTAAATTTGTGATAGGAGAAGAAGATAGTTCCATCTTAAGGCTAGTTTCGCTTACATATGCGTACTTTTTAATTTTTTATTTACATACAAAAATACACAAACGATACAATTGACTAGTTGAAATACAAATATGGAAGTAAATTAGCACACAGCGGTGGTAAGAGTCCACGAACAAACAACGAGAGCCCACGCGGTCACCAAACGTAATTTTTTTATTATCTTAATTTTAAGCTCAACTATTCTCAACTCACAATTTGAAAAGCAATAATGTAAAATTTATCAAAGTTCTATTTAATCATTTATTCGTTACAAATAAACAAATACACACTCGAAAGGGCGCACACGATTTACCTTTTTTTTTTTAATCTTTAGAAATACACAAAATATCGTCTATTACGTTACTATTACATTTTCTAAACTGTACTTTTTGAACACCAAATATTTTCATTTAACCTAAGATCAGATTAGCTAAAATAAAAAAATATAGGTTTTTTTTTACTATAACAGTCATTTATAATTTACTCTCGAGTATTAGGCGATTGGTCTTTATATCGATCGTCGCTCCGATTTGCCTCACAACTAAACATCACCTCCGACTACCGATTATAATTATATATCAATTATAATATATATTTATATATCGATTATAATTATATAAACATACGATATTCGAAATGAACCGGAACTATCCTACTCGCTAGCTGGGGCTGCAACACTGTCTTGCTGACAAGATTTGTGCACAGCGCTATAAGGAAAAAAACTAAACGAAACAAAAATCCTATTATATATTTGGCAAAAGTTTTGGATGTTTCAAGTCTGTAATACGAAGCTAGAAAATTAATTTTCTATGAAGATTGTTGTTGCATTAGACGGCGCGAAGATCCTGCGAAAAAACATAGTATTAAATAATATAGTAATATAGGAGTGGTGGCGCAGCGGCACGAAGTGTGACTGTAAAACCGACTGGTTGTGGGTTCGATCCCCACACGAGGAGATGAAATATTTACTTAAATGTATATTTCCATTTGTTCACTCTGGTGTCGAGGGAAAAGCGCGGTGTTGAGTTCTGCCACTTAACACGCAATTCTTCTAGAATTCGACATAAAGTTGGGAACAGAGTGTCTTATGACACTAGGTTCCCTCTGCCTACTCTACTGTGAGCGGGATACAACGTGAAGCTGTTTTTTTTAATATAGTAGTAGTATTTTATATGATATAAGTTTCAGTCGATAAATACTTTGTTAGAATATACATTTTTTAAAATATTTACAAAAAGTTAGAAACACGTGCACACAGATGTATATATACATAAATACGAGTACATATTCACTCCACACATACACATACAACACAAGCTAAATAGCAATGATTCCAATAATAGCGCACTCAACGAGTCGTGAAACCTTCTCACGCAGTCCGACAAAAGATAAATTCAATGTCAATTTAATAAATCAACAGATTAGCAGTTATTTTTATATATAAGTATATATAGAAGTAAATGATTTATGAATGGTGTTATATTAAAATAATATGTCCACATTAGAAATACGATACAAAATAATTAATTTTTCGCCATTATAAAAGAAACTTCTTTTTTTATATCGAACATAAATTCATTGTATTAATTGATAAATATTGAATACTTTACATACGTTGTATGAATGAAACGGACTTATATGAATACATTTGAAGATAAATCTGTTTAAAAAAAAACACAATTGGTAAATTTACACTCAGCCCCGCTTACTACATACGGGCTGACGACCGGTCTCTGCTTCTCTAGTGGCTTATTCGAAATAAAAAATTCTCCTGAGTAAAAGTTTCATAAAAACTAAATATTTTTTTTTAAAGGATCAATGAGAAGATATCACAACGGAGAGTCAACAGTGCACCATGATACCGTACAATACTTGCCTCCACAGCCACTGTAGATGTTTAGTTGATCCCGCATAGTTATCGCAACTTCCTCGCGGAGTCCCCACGCGCGGTCGGTGTGGGGACTACGGTATCCACACTCTACAACCGCACCCGTTAGATTACACATACATGTCGATATTAAACCTCTCTTATTATTTTAATTCAATTCTACATACTAATTCGTTGTTTTCGAAATTAAATAGAAAAGTGGCATATTTTTTTATGTATTTGTATTTATTTAATATAACCTTAGCATTCTTTTAATAAAATTTGTTATATTCTGTAAATAACGAAATGTGACCCTCCATACTAGTTTTATTGTATAACGATAACACGACGTATGCAGATTTTTTTTACTTCATTCACAAAATGATGTAAAAAGCATAAATTCTGCCATTTTGTTAGACTAAAATTTAAACTATTAATATTCTTTTATACGTATTAAACATTCTTAATATAACAATATGCGTCATGGGCACTAGATTACACAAGTGTCGTTTTGGAATTGTCGTCAATCAAATTCTATTATTTGCAAATGACGTTGACGTAATCGAACTCAAATTATTTTTTAATTAAAATCGTTATCCCTCCAAAAACGCTTCAGATAGAAAAAAACAACACTTAAGTTTTTTAATAGAAAATATAATAAAAAATATTAACAATAACCCTTTGTATAGAAGGCCTCTACTAATATTATTTAGAAGTATGACTACACAACATGTTATCATTATAATTTATTTGAAAAAAAAATTCTGGCTTTAAACGCCTTTTTCATTAACCGAACACTTAAAAGTAATATACAAATCAGATTTTTATATAAATGTTATAAATATATGTTCGTATAATACTTATTTATTAACAACCAACTTTCAGAAACATAGTAATAACGTTTATATAATTTTAAATGTCCCGTACTGTAAAAATTGTGTTTTTTGAATAATATCACTTTTCTATTTAACCGAGTGACAAGTGAAATTAAAGAGAGGTTTAAAAATGGATTAGCACAAATACAAATGAGTTATTTTTAAGTGATTTTACGGTTAAAATTTATAAGCATGAATATTTAAAGCGATTTAACAGTTATTAAACATTGTGTTTAACTTATCAATAATTGCAAAGATATAAGGAAAATCCCGAAAGGAATAATAAACGATTTATAATTTACAAAAGGAATAATAAGCTACTTTAAATAATTTATGGAGGGTTAATATATTTAACGAGGCAAAGCGCGGCGTTAAGTTCCGCCTCTCAACACACAATGCCTCCAGAATTCGGCGGAAAGTGGGTAACGAAAGTGTCTTAATGGGAACGGACTGTCTTAACACTAGCTTCTCAGGTTCCCCCTGCCTACCCAGCCTTGTGCGAGGAAACAGACAAATATAAATCAATAAATATATATGTAATAAAATATGTTTAATGCAAACATTAATATTTGAAGTTTATTGGTTTCTTAATTGCCAAGAAGAACAATCGTAATTTTAACATAAACATAATATACAAACGGTGTTGGAAAATATATATATTACATTAATATGTTTGCGGATTGCAATTATTGATAAATCAAAAGGCTAACGATATGGCGACCTCTACTCTAGATAAGTTATCTCGTGTACATTTTACCAAGTTAGAAAAAAACAATGAGTTGGTTTTTTTTTTATCAGAGAGAAGACATTTTTTATTTATATTTTGTGAAAATTAAAATTATTAGAGTGGCACGAATAATAAACATGCATGTTATTTTTAAGAAAGTGAATTCAATTAGCTTTACCATAAAGTGAGGCGTTTTTAGGATAGAGAATATAAGCCGAAACAAAAAATTATGTAAACTGAAATAAATGTTTGAACAACGTGATCTTACAAAAAGAAAAATACGAAAAGTAAAACATGAATTATTCGTACAGAATAAATTAAAATTCAGTTAAAAAATTACTTTTAATTAAAAAACAATAGCATTTTTGCCATCATAACATATTTCATCAAAGAAACTACCACTAATAAAATAGATATGAAATCAAACATCTCAAAACTAATTCTCTATCCTAAAACACAAATTGACAAACAAAACAATCCTTATTATATCAACAAAATCATTCAACATACCTTCACTTTCGAGATATCGACCCCGGTGACCCCCTTCACGAGGTCAGGGATGCACTGCACGATGCTCAACACCTCGCCAGTCAGCTTGGCTGCGCCCACCTCACCACCGCCGCAGGACACCATGGTCACCTTACGTGCCTGCGACAGCGGCGCTGCTACCTCTGCTGCCACCTATCACAAATGATAATAGTTATCAATAGTATCAATAAATCTACATGTCTATAGAGAAAACTGTTACATAATACAGTGATTGACAGACAATACAATATCAAAAGTAATGAACGGGACCCCGAAAGAATAATTATAAACAAACGAAAAAAAACCCGTTACGACTGTGGGTTCGATACCCACTCGGGGGATTGAAATATGTTATATTTTATTTTTTTCGCTCGGGCAACAAGGCAAAGGGCGGCGTTGAATTCCGCGACTCAACACATAATGTCTCAAGAATTCGGCAAGTGAGAGTGTCTAACACTAGGTTCCCTCTGCGGTTTCCTCTATATGCGGTATACAGCGTGAAGCAAAAAATATACTTAGAATTTCGTCAAAAGTGATGCTGAACAATGTTAACATTGCTTTATAATTGATGCACACGAACAAATTAGAGATTTGTCGTGATCCATTTAAATTTAAGATGACTCTTTGGGAATATTTAAATGGTTGAAAATTGGCTTAGCCAGGTCAAAAATCGACATTTGGCAGCAAAGCTGTAGGTTCTTTGAGGAATGAAGGAGAGCACTAAGAAGTTATACCGAAATTACTCGGAGTGTAGGTCTAACTGTAAAAAATATTGCTGGAAAAAATTAGTTCAGAATATTTTTCTAATTTAAACAAACATGACAACATAGTATGGTTTACACACGTTCCTATTTAGAACGTAAACAGCGAATATAAAAAATATGCCAAAGAATTCGAAAATAATAACTAAACTATAAAGTAAGATAATAAAACAAACGGAAAATTAGTAATAAACTATAGAAAACCATTCAAATGTAAATTAGAAATATGATAATCAAAACTATGACACCTGGCCTCGAATATCACATACTTGTTAAATATAAGTTAAATAGCTTACTTATATTATAATTGCAAATAATTAGAACTGAATATGAAATATCAGTTAGACAAACATAACACAGAGAATGTTCTCGAATACACTGTGCGATAAGATCTATACATTAAATAATAAAAGCGAAATAATATAGAAGGCATGAATAATAAATAAATACATAAATCAGCTTCACGCTGTATCCCGCACACAGCAGGGTAGGCAGAGGGAACCTAGTGTTAAGACACTCCGTTCCCCACTTTCTGCCGGATTCTGGAGGCATTGCGTGTTGAGTGGCAGAACTCAACGCCGCGATTAACCTCGAGACCAGAGCGAAGAAATGGAAATATAAATTTAAGTAAATATTTCATCTCCTCGAGTGGGGATCGAACCCACAACCAGTCCGGTTTTTCAGTCACACTTCGTGCCGCTGTGCCAAGGCTGGCCTCTATAATAAATGAAGATGATAATCAGCCAACTATTCAAGTACTACAGCAAACACGTCACAAACGATATGTAATAATCAATTCTCCATGGTGGAAAAGAAATTGTGGTTTGAATTATTACTTATAGAGCATGGATGGGAGACTATAATCAGTTAACGGAAAAACATATTGGGAGATAAGTTTCATGATATGACAAAGTATTATCGATCGTTACAAATAAGCATGAGGCCAGTCGTGGCGCAGCGGCACGAGGTGTGACTGTAAAACCGACTGGTTGTGGGTTCGATTGCCACTCGACGAGATGAAATATTTACTTAAATTTATATTTCCATTTCTTCGCTCTGGTGTCGAGGTAAAGCGCAGCGTTGAGTTCTCCCACTGAACACGCAATACCTCCAGAATTCGGCAGAAAGTGGGGAACAGAGTGTCTTAACACTAGGTTCCCTCTGCCTACCCTGCTGTGTGCGGGATACAGCGTGAAGCTGATTTTTTTTTATAAATAAACATAATGCCAAAAACTATGTATCTATAAGTATTCTGTTAACTCCTAGGAGGAAAAACTAAATCTTGTTCGTGTTGATAACGACAATGATTATTTTGTATCAATATCTTTATAATATTTCTGCAGATTTGTTAGTCTCTTATACAATTTTATGACGTGATTCGTAATTAGTTACAGTATATTAATCTATCATTGGAAAAAGAGGGTTTCTGTTCTCTATAAAACAACAAAGCAAATTGTGTTACTCTAATACTACTGGATAATGATAAAATGTACATTATTATTAGGTTGTGAGTTTGATTCCTGCTCGAGGAAATATTTATTATTATCATTTCTACGCTCTGGTATGCCTCTAAAATTGGAAAGTGTGGAACTAAAGTGTCTTAATGAAAACGGACTTAACACCAGGTCTTATGTCCCAAGCTCCCTCTGTCTACCCTACTATAAGGGGGGATATAGATTTAATGGTCTACATTAAAATAAATATTTACTTTACTATTTATATACAGTAAAATAAATATATTATGTTAATAAAAATTATTCTAAAAAAAAAATAAAAAACGATTTGTATTATTTCTTGTAAAAGCGTGTTAAAATCACTAAGAACACACATTATACAATTCAATTAGTTATATATGTGACGTGTGACTGGTTTATCGTCTCGTTACATTATCGACCTTGTAATAATATGCACGAGTTATAATGCATCTAGTTTTGCGATAGTTAAAACAGCGTTAAAACTATTACATAAATAACGACGACTGCAATAATACTCAAGATTACAGAACCGGCCACGACGTGCATAATCTTTATTTCTTTATGTACAAGTATAGATTGAGATCTCAGGGCCCCAGACCTTCGTCATTTGAGCAAAGTTGAAATTTTGAGGATTAATAGTCTATTATATATGTAGGTAAGATGGTATGCGTACTTACTAACTTGGAAGTGGGGTCTTTCCAGAGGTAATGCCAATTAAAGGTACACGCTCGCCTACGTTAAGACGGAAGCGCTCGTATTTAAATATATTTTTAAGAATAATGTTAAAAATGTATATTTAATAAATATATATTATTAAATATTATTTATTATCGCCAGACCTTTTACGTGGGCCTTTATTAGTAAGGAGTGAAGACCCTGTAGGACTACAGGTTGTTTAAATTGGGGCAAGCTACGTTAAACTAGTATGCGTCAATTTTACATATATTATTTACGGGACTATTTCAAGAATAAGCACTCAGGCCAAACTTTCAAAATATGTTAAAAATATTTAGTAAACAGTACTCTCTCTCTTGAATATTGAACTTTATAAGCAGTAATCTTTGGTTAGCATATTTTATTACAAATTTCAACAGTACATTATTACTAATCACCCTACAGCTGTAAAGCTGGCAACATAAATAAATAGTAATTAACGTATAGGAATTTCTTGGCTCAATCATCCTCCCAGATAGATATGTACCTTTAGCTGGCGGTACCTCTGAAATGGTTCCCCACATGCACGTTAGTAACGAACGTATTAGACTAATAATCCTTAAAATTTCAGCTTTGCTTAAATGACATAGGTGTAGGGGCTCTGAGATCTTGTGCTAGTAGGTATGGTAAACAATTCAAGCAAAACGACACGGTCATTACTTACTATGTAAACGGAAATAATTTCTTTAGTCCTCAGCATAATAGTTAATGAAAACTAAATGTAAGCTTGATAAGGAAGTAGTTAATTAAATTTTCTTAAGTAAAACATTAAATGATAAATAAAAAAAAATATGACCTTTTAATTTTATTAATTTTAAAATATTAACCTTTATATAGATATTCTTCGGGAAAAAGTGGAGAACGAAGTGTCTTAACACTAGGTTCCCTATGCCTACCCTGCTGTGTGCGGGATACAGCGTGCAGCTGATTTATATAGATATTCTAACGTTTGACAAGTATTTGCTTGTGGGATTTTTACGTTTTTTATAGTGATCTTTGTTATCGGTGACAATAATTATACCTATTAAATTGTAACAATAGGAAGAAACCTGTTCATACGTGAGCGAGAACATGTACATTTGTTATGATAGACTCGATTGCTGCTTTAAAATAAACAATCTTAGAGATTAAATAATTTCATACAAATAAGACATAACTAAAACATTTTCTGAGAATTAGTTTTAACTTAAATTAGCAGCTTCACGATTCAGCAGAGGAACTTAGTGTTAAGACACTCCGTTCCCCACTTTCCATCGAATTTTGGAGGCACTGCGTGTTGAGTGGCGGGAAGACACCAGAACGAAGAAGTGAAAATATACATTTAAATAAATATTTCATTTCCTCGAGTGGGAATGGAACCTACAACCAGTGGCGTGTAGTCACACTTTGTGCTCGTATATCGTAATTGGCCTTGAAAAAACTTCAGATTGAAATATTTTTTATTTATAAATCGATTAAAAATAAAAGAAACTCAAAATGTTAAGGGTTTGTCCGAATGCAATAGTGAAAACTGCAATTAAATCGGTTAAGCCGATTCTTAGAATAGTGTGAACAAACGCACAAATAATCAAGTAGATAAACATACACAGTAAACAGTTTTGTGATCTATAAAATTTTTCGGCGGCATTTTCGGCTTTTATATCATTACCTACTTCGTGTTAGGCTCGCTATGCCTAATAGGAGTAGTTATAGAAGAATAATAGATGAAAAATTATATTTATTGTTTTAGTCAATATTGTAAAGCCAAACAATTTTTTTAGAAAATATTTAGAAAGTGAAATAATTAAGGAAAACATAAGAAAAAAAGATCACATAGAAATGCCATGCCTCTTGTTTACCGTCCAAACGCTCTGACCACTAAGCCATATGTTCTTATCATGCTGCGAAGAAATTCCTATGAGTTTATTACTATTTATTTATGTTATAGCTTTACCAGCTGTAAAGCTTTACCAGCTGTAGGGTGATTAGTAATAATGTTCCAGAAATTTGTAATAAAATATGCTAACCAAAGATTACTGCTTATAAAGTTCAATATTCAAGAGAGAGAGAGAGAGTACTGTTTACTAATTATTTTTAACATATTTTGAAAGTATTTTTAATAGAAAGATTAAATATAAAATGAATATTTGTAAAGTAATGGTGACCTACATGATGATTTCTATGATAGGAAATAACAATTTTCACATCTTTACTCTTGTAACAAGACAAAATGCGGCGTTGATTTCCGTCACTCAACATGCAATATCTCAAAAAATAGCATCACTTAATATTCAAGTCATTGCGGAAAATGAGTATTTTAACATTAGTTTCCTTCTACCTACCCTGCAATATACGTCCCGTGTATTCCGCGTACTTATTTATTTTACCTTAGGCAGTGTCTCCAGCATCATGTCAACCATGGCAGCAGACCCATACTCTTTCCATGCATCAGCCTTCTTTGCCATCTGTTCCGCGTCCGCAGCCGCCTTGGCTTTAATCGCGAATGCCTCCGCCTTTGAAATAGTAAAAATTATACTTAAATATCATATCATAAGACATCATACTTAAATATCATAAAATTATACTTAAATATCATCTCATAAATCATAAGACAGTAAAAATATTTTGTCGGTACATTTAGTAATTTTGACTGAAATGGATAGAGGGACACTTAAAAAGAATAATAGAAGGCAAAAAATTTTTTTTAATTTTTTGTCTGTCAGTCGATATGTATTGTCACATTTTTCTCTAAAAGTACTGAACCGATTTACTTAAAAGTTTCACCAATAGCTTTGTACTCAACAAGTAAAGTTTGTTTCATCAAAATCGGTTCATTAAAAAAAAAGTTATCGTCATTTAATGACCTCAAGGCATTAGTTTGCGAATGTTATATAGCAATCGCGCTTGTCAGATTCCTGGTTAAAGAATGACATTCGAAACATCTTGGGTATATGAAAATATATATATAAAATATATATTTTTTGGGTATATAAAATATATATTTTTGAAGCACTATTACTATACAATATTTTATACAATAAAGTAAACAAAATTGAATTGTTAGTGGAGTTTGATTGTAGTAGTAATGGATTACCTTCATAAATAACAGTTAAGTTTAAGACATAATTAATTCAGCACAGAGATAAAGAACGATTTGATCTTCAAAGAAATATCAAGTAAATACATAGATTTTTGGTTCGTTCGTTTGAAATAAATCTATATAAAAATGCCTAAAATCATCCTTCCTATGTGTACTCTGTAATAACTACATATTTACCAATTGTACATTTTGCTAATAATATATGTAACTAATTTTAAAACTGTACAGGAGTTAATATGCAACCATTACAGTTATTTTACAAATAATATTCATAATCCTTACCCAAATCAATAATTTTACATTTAAGGCTGTCTCTGAAGCAGTACATTAAACTATTAACTGACAGCAGCACATTTAACAGAGTTTTAAAAAACATAACATAGGTAAAAATAACACAATGTTACAAAAACATATACATATAATAAATAATTAGCTTTATGTATATTTTATGAATATCAAATATCAACATTGGCCGTATTTTTTAGGTCGAAACAATCGAAAATTCTTATGGAAATTACGATAATGTCGTAAATAAATTATATTACAATATTACAGATTAAAGTAATAAAAAAATCATATTTGAAGTCATTATAATTGTCAATTAATTCTGCTTATTAAATGAATAATCATGTATTTTAAGCGGGCGGAGCCGTAGGCGGGCCGCTAGTATACTATAAAGGACTTAAATCTCTAAAGGGGCACAAGAGTATAACGCGAGACTTGAGACTGTAACACGACGGTTATGGATTCGATCCCATCAATCTCAATTTCAAAATAATCTACTCAAATAAATGTAAAAAAAATACAATATACTTACTTCTCCACGAACTTTCACTGCTTCAGCCTCAGCCTCAGCTTCCAGCACCGTCTTTAGACGATGAGCCTCCGCTAGTTTCTCGAGTTTAAATTTCTCAGCTTCGGCGGGTCTGTAACCAATAGATAATTCATATAATATTCTTTTATCTTCTTTTCTTAACTTCACGCGGTCTTCCGCAGGAAGAACCTTGTGATAAGAATGCGTTCTCCAAGCACCATTCAATTTTCGAAGCACTGCATTGGCGGAACCTACTATCACGTTTTGTCTTCCTATTAGATAGGGGAAATAAAAAGAATGACTTCTTATGAAGCATTTTGTATTTGTATAATCAGACTAGTTTAAGAAAGTAGACTATTGAAGCTTATATTATTGCGTCATATTTCTATAAGAAAATATTAAATAATTCATTTCCTCAAGAAAAATCGAATCCACAACATGTCGTGTTTACCGCACTTGGCATGATGTTTAGTGTTAAGACACTCCGTTTCCCACTTTCTGCCGAATTCTGGAGGCATTGCGTGTTGAGTGGCGGAACTCAACGCCGCGCTTTGCCTCGACACCAAAGCGAAGAAATGGAAATATAAGAGTAAGTAAATATTTCATCTCCTCGAGTGGGGATCGAACCCACAACCAGTCGGTTTTACAGCCACACTTTGTTCCGCTGCGCCATGACTGGCCTCACTTGATTTTACAAAAAGGCAATATTGATTTTTGAAGATAGATATATAGATGATAATAGATATGTGACTGATTCATAATAATATAAGAAAAAATGATTAATGAGATGACGTAATTGTTTTTGTTTTCTTTTTTTGAAATGCGTAATTAACAATTCATATCTATAATCGCACAAATATGTTGACCTTGAAATGGCACATGTCGCATATTTGGATAATAATAAATGTATTTATTCTACGGAATTTTCTTCAGCATCACGGTATATCCTGAATAAACACGTTGTATCCTTCAAGGTAGGTAGAAGGAACCTCGCGTGAAAATAGCCCATTCCTAATGCACTGGCTAATTTTCGAGTGTATTGAGCGACTTGAGGTTTACAGCAACACTGGTTATTAGGGAAGAGGGTACTTTGTTCCTGAGAAAATGCATACACTATGTGGCTCTTTAAAAGTAAGACGTCGGCGGCAAGGGCGTTCCCTATGTGACTTGGATCTAGGCTTGCGACCGTCGATATGTATGGGAAATTAAAACCTCCTTGTATTTAGATTGGCAAAGAGGATATACAAATATGTATGTTGTGATGTGCTTACCTTCGTACAGTCGCCTCAAGTTCCTTCTCTCTACGTTGCACTTCCCATTTCTGAACATTGATCTCTTGTGAGCGTTCAACAACTGCTATTTGCATTTGTTCCTCTTTAATACGTTGTTTTGTTTTAGCAGCTTGTAATTCATACGCCATTTCAGCTTCAGCCTTTAATATTAATTACAATATTTATAAAACTTCATTGAATTGCCTTTTTTAATAGATTTAGATCACTATGAAACATTATTAAGCAATTAAATACTTTTAAAATTTGATAGTAAAATGGTCATTGACTTTTTAATAAATTGTTCACCAGCCTATGATAGGAGGTCCTAGATGGCAACCAAAAAATAAAACATACCTTTTTCGTCTGAACTTCTACATCATATGCAGCTTTCTTTAACTCAAAATCTCTTTGAGCTTTCGCTATTTCAGTATCATTGAGAAATCTTGCGGCCATCCGTTGTTCCTCCGCCATGGCCTCCTTAATGCGCGCTTCAGCGTGGGCCTCGGCTTCCCCTATACGAGCATCGCGCTTGACCTCCGCCGTACGGGCCATGCCCAAGGCTTTCAAGTAACCCTATGAGATATACAAAGAATTATCTATCTCTAGTTGTCTAACAAATAATGTAATTATAATTAAATTTGTGGTGTTTTTTTCTTGTTTGTTATCTAATAAACACTCTATTAGTGACCTTTTGGTGAGCATTGTTGTTTGATTATTGTTTTTGAAAATGCAATCAATGCAGCAATGTATCCATGTGATAACAACTGCCATAAAAAATGTTCAGAAACAACCTCTCTAATTAGTTTTTCCACTTATAAATGAACATGACAACTTTAGTTTTTAACAATATAACATATTCATTTCTTCACTGCAATAAAATATATCTAAACATATTATCTCTTTTCTTGGCAACCAGCAAAGGGCTGTCAGATCAAGCAATCTTTTGAATTTATTGACAAATTATTTTAGGACAACAATTTAATTCTGTTTAAGATATACCTTTCTTTTTATTGAGGCAGTTATAATTTTTGATTACACCTTATATTCCTATAATATATGTATATGAGAATATTTCCCGACTGCTAAGGAAGGGTTATGTTTTTCGAGCGTATCTTGTATGTATGTAATATTCTTTATTACCTGATATCTCCACAACTTCTGAACGGATTTACACAATTAAGGTATCGTCAGATTCGTATTAGTAGCCCAAGTGTTGTTAGATAGGTGACGTTAAAAAAAAAACAATCATGGCAGCTGTGGGATCCCATTGGACTTAGTGAAAAGAATTTTTTTCGTTTCGAATACCACAATATGGGTATCTAATTCAAGAACTTAATACGAGAATTTCAAAAAGGTATATCATGATTATCATTACTTTAATAAATCCTAACAAAAAAGTGAAAAATAAAAAAATATTTGTAACAACAAAAACCCCAACTGCATAAAACTAAAAAGAAAATAAACAAGCCCAATAGTTTATTAGGATTAACAATTGGGCCCTCTTTCAATTATACGGGGTTCCTATTAGTAAAGATAGTAAAGATTTTATTGATAAAAGAATCACTTATAGGTCCCGACTGTTAATCCTAATAAACTATTGGGCTAGTTTATTTTCTTTTTAGTTTTATGCAGTCGGGGTTTTTGTTTTTACAAATATTTTTTTATTATGATAAATTATTTAGATTTGATATTGTTGATTGAATGTTTTTTTCAGATTTTTCCACAAGGAAAACTAATTAAAATTTCATTAACTAATAGGTATTTTATGACATTACAAATGTTGAAGACTTAAATAGATTAAATAAATTAATTACCTCTTCATCTCGGATATCTTTCAAAGTATAAGAAACCACTGTTATGCCCATATTTATTAAATCACTTGAAGCTACTTCGAAAACCTGTAAAAAATATAATATAACATTCTTTATTCATATCATTATACAAGATGAAAAAAATATTATTATCAATTATCTTTTATCAAGTGCCGCTAACTTATATATCATGTAGTTTTGCAACATAGACTTGGCTGTCATAGTGCAGTGGCACATTGTGTTACTGTAAATATGTCAGTTGTGGATTCCATTCTAATCTGAGAGAATGAATTATTTTCCTCAAACATGTCATCTCACCTTTTTAGAGAAGATCTTTCGATCTTTGTATATTTCTTCAACTGTCATCGAACCCATTATAGCTCGCTGGTGTCCTTCAAGAGTCACTAGTGCTATATGCTGGATTTCTTGTTCAGATTTACCTAGGAATTGTTCACAAGCTGATAGCAACATTTCTGCATTTTGCCCTTGGATTTTTACCTAAAATTATTCATAAAAAAAGTATTAAACATTAAACAGAATGATTTGATACAACCACTTTATATATACATATATTTTAATCATCAATATCAAGGTGAAATTATACTGCTAAGTAAAGAAAACAGTTTTATTGAAAGTTTGGCAGAAAGTGGGGAACTTCTGAATCTGAATTGAATTATGAAATGTTATTATTATACTTTACTTGCGCTATGCCAGTTACAGATATAGGTACACCCTGGCTGGTGTAAACTGTTGGTGATTCAACTTGAAGTGTCATAGTATTAAGTGAAATCCTCTGAACACGCTGTATTGCTGGCCAAACAAATGCCCTTCCTCCAGGAACAAGGAGAGGCTTTGAGTAGCAACATCCTGCATATGAATATAATTTTAATTAATATAGACAAAATTAAAAATGGAAATACAGTAAAGAAAACATAATATGTACATTTACATTTTTAAAATCATATATGTATAAGTAATAGCTTTCATTTTGCTAATTTAAAAGGCAGAATGATAATTCACTTTTAGAGATGAAGAGATTGTTGTTGATTAGCAAACAAGGCTATGTGCATTTCAAAGAACATCATATTTAATTATTAATAGATTAATGATTTTAAGCATTATTTTATAATATTTCACATATGCATGCATACATTAACTATGTAAATTAAATAAGGTACAAAATTTATATGATTTCACTTAGCTGCAAAAATAATTGTGAATAATATGCACAATTTACAACATTTCAAATACAAGCAATAATACTATATTTTAATGCAATTAAGCATTAAAATAATTTACTGTATTTAAACAATGCAATTAAGATAATTCAAAAAACTAAATATTTTGATATATATTTTATCACTATTTTATATTATAACTCGTCAATGTAATAGGCAGATTAACAAAATAGAAATAACAATCGTATTAAATTGACATTAATACAATGACTCATGCATGTTACATTAAACAACAATTTTTTTCCTGTTATAGAATATGTGTAATGTCTCAAACTAGCTATAACACAAAGTATATCAATATTCAAAAGGAATCTACTAAGGGATATGTTATTGTAAAAGAGTAAATGTAATTTTCAAATATAAATACTTCGCTTTGCCAACGCCTATTGAAGCATATAATACTAAACATCGCAAAGACAAAAAGGACGTATATAGTGGACGTGTTTGTGCATTTAGATTTAGATATTTGTTTATTAAAGAGGTAAAACATTTACTTTATGTTGAAAATTGTATTTAAAGTATAATTATGTTATATGGCTACTTAACAACAATACTAAAACATATATTACCTGAAACTACAAGCGCTTCATTTGGACCACAAGTAACGAAGCCCCAAGTCATAATTTCTTTTCTATTTTGTAAAGAATTATGTTATAAAGAAACCTATAAAATTAAATTAATGAAACTACAAAACTTTTAACATCAAAACATATATCGGCTTCTCAAATAATAGTCCAATAAATGGTATTAGATCACCACAGATAAAATATATTCGTTATTCTATAGTAATCTATGGACATAAGATATTTCAAATATATTATATTTGTATTTGTCAATTTTTAAGTATATTATCGTTTATTCACATATACATTTTTGCAGTACATGTGAAAAAAAAGTTATTAAAGTACAATCTATCGCTTGAGCTATCAAAAGAGCTGTTCATTACTTAAATTATAACGTCACAGCTTTATTTATAGCATATAATCACAAAAAATATAGTACTTGTATGTCCAAAAATGAGATAATATTGTCATATTTTAATTAACTGTAGTGTTTTAATATTATTGTAATATTACCACTATTGTGTTCTATTGTTTATGAACTTTAGGTGTGCCAGTTAAATACAATGTCAATGTCGTAAAATGGAACAAAAGCACAGAGTATAAATTCAACAGTAATATAGGCAAACAAAGAAAACGTATGGTATGCATTTTTTAAATGTTCTATATACATTTTCTATATATAAATCTTTGTAAGCTCATTGTATAACGGTTTCAATCCCTGCTACTTTAATCATTTTATTGTGAATGTTGGCGACGTACCTTATTTCTGGTGCTACACCATGAAAACTATATATGAGTGATATTATAAGGACCTGTTACAAAACTTCTACCATATTTATTTTAATATCTGTAAAAAAAATACTGCCAATAGTAACCACAAATGTTAACTATTTACAATCACTGACAGCTAAAGCTAGATATCTAACACTAATCCCATGTGGACTGGAACCGTAGTTTATATCATAAAACAAAACAAAAATAACTTATAAAATAATACTTATATTTATTTATGTTATTACTAACATTATGTTATATACTAAAAAAACTTAGCGTGTAGATATTTTACGCAACAACCAGAAACTATCTACCATATAGTAGGATTTTTTTATATAGCTCAGTAGTATTTTTATGCATGATCTGAATAATACCATACCATATTAGCATGTATATTAAATTACATACATTAATTATATTATGACGACTTAGCCATTAAATTGGCTAACGAGTGTCAAACTATGTGGTAATTAGTTTCTTCCTTACCGTAACACAGTACCGTTCACGGGGCCGTGTCCAGTTTAATACCCCCAATCGTGAAATAAAAAAAAAACAATCTAATTTGGTAAATGTTTTTAGGTTTGGTGTTTTTGAGCATTATCACGTTTTTTGCGTAGATTGAAATCCAAGGCATGAAAAAGAGTATAATACCAAAAAATTTTATTTTACTTTCGACGAATACATCGTAGGGATAGAATAATTAATTCCAAAAATTTGAGTTATTTAAATTCTTTTGGACTAAATACTAACTCATCAACATCATCAGCTTTCTTGTGCTTTCTTAGTCTTTCGACGTCCACTGTTACATTTTCTGTTGAACAGGTCTCCTCCAAAGATCTTCACGCTTATCAGTCTTGCACTGCAACATCCTTGACCAAATAGTCGGTCCATCTAGCGGAGACTTACTGAGCGTCGTCTAGTTTAAAGCCGCCACGTCAACGGCCTTCGGTTAATACACATATGCTATGAGTCTCGGCTATTGAAAATTCTTCGGGCAATGTCGGTAGCTTTTTTTCTCCTACATTTCTAGTCCTCATTTGGAAGTATCGAGCATTGCCCTCCCCGCTGTGTGAATGACTTCTCTTTTGACGAGAGATCTCTTTCTCGAATTTAGACTTAACTAACTGGACTGCTTGTGTCAGGTATATGTAATGGTCAAAACCATTCAGGGTAATGTTCCCAATATTAAGTGGAGCTGATTTTTGTTTTATCCGTTTTAATCTTAAGACTTACTCTTTAAAAAACACTACTAAGATTTTTGCGCATTGTATTCAGGTCTTCCAAGGCCAGCCAATAGTCGTATATCATCGGATGATGTGTAAGGTTCTCGGCATAGATGTTGATGCTGTGTCCTTTATAGCTTTATACAAAGCTTGATAATGTGCTCCAACGCCGTAGTGACTAAATAGCGTCTAACACAACACATGTGCGGTGTCACAAAGAGTTGGACCACATTTTCGATGACACTGGATGGTAAAGAATATCGAATGGCAATTTTATAAAGTTCATATTAACTTGCGTGCGTCATAGAGTTGATATATATTATATCTTTCATATTATGTAAATATTTAGCTTATTTAGTATATCATTCTAATGTATGCAATATTAATTCGTTTGCAAGCTGAACATTCATTATTTTTAAAATAGAATATTCTAAGCATAAAAATAGAAGCATAACTTTTAATGTTTAAGTATTTATATTAGAATTTCAAATAAAACTAAAAAGTCAAAGTTTAGCATATTTTTTAATAACTAATGGGAAAAAATATGTTAATATTTTTAAACATTAAAAAAGAATTTTAAACCTGCTCTTTAACTTTCATCCAGCACTGCGACGATCAGCTCCGCTTGCAGGCACGGCCATAGTATTTGTATAGAGACCATTGATAAGGAAGTTTAGTTGTTTTATTGTGAGTAGGCATGTTATATTTCGCCTTCTTGGATAAGAAAATATCTACTTCTTAAATATTTGACTCATTCAAAAAATATTTTGAGTATCAATTTTTTGTCTTTATCGTTCAACTTCGACTTTTACTAGTACGGAGAGAAAGTCCTGTAAGATGAGTCTTTTTTACTTTCAGTTCAAATAAGTTACGTTTTGATAGAATCCAAAACTGTTTTATGTAATTTTAGACGGAAATAAGAACAAATATAACATTTAGTTTAACAAAAACCTTTTTTAATATAATTAGCGTTGAGTTCCGCCACTTAACACGCAATGCCACCAGAATTCGGCGGAAAGTGAGAAACGGAAGTGTTTTACCACTAGGTTCCCAAATTCCCAGATTGGATACAACGTGAAGCTAAAGCAAATCTTATCGTTTAAATACATAGTACCTACTATAAAATTTTAGTCAATTGTAAAATCCTTTTAAATAAATAACCATTGTTTAAAAACTCCATACAGCTTATAAAACACAAAAATGGAATCAATTAGTGAAATGTATTAATTGATGCACCGGCGGCATACAGACACATTGATCAAAGCCGTGATGTCCGAGCACCGTAAAATTTATATGTCAATTTTTTAAAAGCCTACAATTGACCGAACGAGTAACCAATTTACGTTAGCGCCACTCAGTGTGAACATTAAATAGAAATCAAGTCTACATTACAATTCTGTCACCCAGTAGGCGTGGTTTTCGGTTCAGTCACTTTAATATAAGGCACTGGTTCCCAACCAGTGGTCCGTGGACCACCAGTGCCTAAATATGGTCCGCGAATGATTTTAATTTTATGACTGGGGATGGTGAGGCGAAGTTTCTGTTTGATTATCACAGTTAATTTTGATTATACTTACATGCACAGTGGTCCCTACTACCAAGTATGATATAAAAGTGGTTCTTGATCAGGAAAAAGTTGGGAACCCCTGATATAAAGGCTCCTACGATCGGTAGACGAGACATACCAAGAATTATACAATGTATGTATATCTATTCTACCACATCGAGTTAAGTAATATCCAATCGTCGGTTTTGAGTTTTGCTTAGCTTGACTCTACTATACTCATAGTAAAATAGTAAAGCATCGGTGTCTGTACGTTGAAGATGTTAGGAAAATGTTAGCATTTAATAGAACCAAAAACAATGTTTTCTAATTTTTTTTCTGTATGTCTGTGCGTATTTTTACGATAACGGCGATAAATTTTAGTTTCTTAAAACTTAGCATAAAGTTATGTCAATATAAGCAATAGTATGCGATTCGCTATCAATGTATTTTTAAAATGATGGTGTTATTAGATTAAGTAACTCAAATGAGAAAATAAAGAATTGTCTAGTACATGCGGACAAAGCTGCGATCTGGTCGCTAGTTTACAATACAAGTACACATAACCTACAACATTTATGAACTGAAATAGAGTTTTACTGATGCTGAAAAAGAAATGTTGAAAGTAGGAGTTTTACAACAGTTAGAGAACCTCTACTACAGGTTAGGAATATTTAGTGTTTCGTAAAAGTTTTGTAGTACGGATTTATGTCTATTTATATTATCTTTGTAATGAACGAACGAAGCTGGTTCTGCATAATTTATATTACTTGCCTTTGATTTTTCTAACATGCTAACTATATATTATATTTTAAGAAGTTCATTTCACACACTTCTAGTTCTAATTTATCATAAAAAAATTGGCAATTATTCATGTAATGAGATTGATCGATTGATTCGTCTTGCAGTGCGATGGGCCCGGTATTTGTAGGGTGAAACCATAGAATGCTAAGTTTCTTTCTTTCTCATATGTTACTATCGAGCTGGTCAAGTGATGTAGCAACATGAAAACATGAGATGACTATAATAGGCTACCTAAGTATTCAACTGATTAACTTTTTAGGAGGGAGGATTAAAAGCGATTATTGCATACGTTATTTACTTCATTTGCATCTTTGTTTTTTTAAATAGTAAATGAAAATGGTACTCTATTGCATTATTACAATCTTCACATAGTCCATACAAATAAACCTGTGGGCGGTAACTAGTAATATACGTACACGGTTTTTTATTTAAACGATCTACTTATGACGAATTATGTGTCACGTTGTCACGTATACGTTATCGTGTACTGTTGTATCTTCTCATTTTGTATGAAAATTAAGCTCCATTTTTATACTGTATTTTATTATTAGGTAAGGATTCTTTAGATTCTTCTTTATATATATAGATAATATAAAGAGTTACTAATTTATTATACTATACTACTAATTTATTTTATTTTAAATTGCCAGCGTTTGCCCTTTCCAAATGGCGGTATCGTTCCATGTAAGTGTAGTTTTCCGCTTAAATGTATATTATGAATAGCATCTTATGATGTTATAAAAATAATAAATAAAATCCTTAAGGAAATTAAAACTGGCCTTTTTTTTGTTTTGACTGGAATATATTAGCGTTTAGGATTTGTTTTAATAAATTATTATTATTTATTCATATAAAAAATGAACGGCAACATATTTTTTATCTATTGCTTTTATATTGACAAAATGAACGTAGTAAAGTTAACATCACTGGTTCGTAAAATTAACAAATACTTTCATTGTGGTAGTGTAATACTAAAAAAAAAAAACAAGATTTCAATTGACAAATGTCAGATATACCTACTACGTTTTCTTTAAAAAGACACGAATCGATCATGATAAACATAAAAAGGGGATATATTTTCGCAATAAGCAGTTAATAATTATCAAGCTCACGAATCAATGTGAGTCGCCGTGGGGGGACTCGAAGACGCGAGAGCCGAGGGGGCCGCCATGGGGGCGCGGGGCGGCGAGCGAGCGCGCCGGCAGCGCGCAAGTCGCCGCCCGTATCGACCGGCCCGGATGTGCATTGCAATGCCGGAGAGATCAACCGACCCACCTACTCGCGGAACTCCACGGCCGCGCTCGAATCGAATACTATGTTGTACGGCGGACACCGTTAGCGCCCTCGGTGCTTGCGCGACAGGCCCGCTAGCCCGCTACTCCTGGAGCTGAGCACAGAGCTCCACTTCGAAATCGATGTAGGTTATCATTTTCTATTTATGCTCTCACTTATACACGCTGTTGCTTATCATTGTTGTAGCCGCTGCGTTGTTCTACCTTATTATATTATTTGCCTGATGCTTCTCTAGTGATAGTATATGACAACGAGCACATGTTCAATGTGGCGGTCGCGGGCTCGTCTGAGCCATGAAATTGTATTGTGACTATGTTGTTATAGAAATATTAAACATACTAAATTTATTATAATAGTCTTATCAAACTTACTTTATGGAGGTTAAAAAATAATAATACCAATAATATTCTAGAAATATAAGAGTAGAGAACGCGTAACATTTTTATTACGGATTTCACCAGCAACCAATAAGATAAGGAGCCACAACAGACTCAGCAAATCATATAATTTAACATGTCCTACCGTGACACGACACTCGAACTTCGAAGTGATGTGCTACGAACTTAATAGCCATTCCCATAATGGGTATTTACCTATGGGTATCCAGTTGGGTATCCATTACATCCCGTTACTCATATTAAAATTAAGAGCTTTAACTTATTTATTTTTGTTATAATAGACCAATTTTTAAAATTTCTACTTTATTTATGTGCGTTTGCTTATAGATTAATATTATAGTAAAAATGTATTAGGACAATTTCTTAATGCTGCGTAAATGTGAATGTTATATATATTAAATATTAGGAATTCAATTTGAGGTTATCACTAATAACGCACTAAGAAGTTATGTATTAATTTTCGTTACCTAAATAAAATTCAATTTAGTTATAATTATAATTTATGATTTAAATAATTCAAGTCATAAAAATATTGCGATGTTAGGTTACTCATAGAAAATAATTTAGTCGGTACATTGTTTTATCTGTGCATCGTTGTAAGTGGCAAGGGCGTTCAATACTCTATGGTAGCCGGAACACTATGGGAGTATCTATTTCCGACGATGCTCGGTCGTTGACTCGTATCCGGAACTAGACTAGCCAACAACAACTAATGTTATTCTCTACTATAACGTAGTTACTTCTTTATTGTAGTAGAAAATAAAACAATTTATATTTTGTAGATAAAATGTTTTTTTTTTCATTATCTAAATTTTTTTATTAAAATAATTTTATTAATAATATTTTACAGCAATTAAAGTTTAAAAATAAATGCCCCAACTCTACTCTCAACCTTTATATGTATTAATCAACCTCTATATACTTCTACATAGAGTCTATATGAATGAAGAAATCATAAGAATTTCCATTGCCCTTTGTAACATGGGCACGATGTTAAGTAAATAAAATTAAAATAAAATTGTGGAAAGAAGGAGGGAAATTAATATCAACATATTTATTAGTAAAAAGAATACAGGTAAAACCTACAAAACTCCAGCCTGCCTTGTAATTTATTAATGTACGTATATTATACATATGATACCTATGTATTTATAAGTACTAATAAGCATTCTGAACATATAAAAACACCATAAGGTAAAATATATGAAGTTTAATTATTTATTATTCAAGTCAAGCCAACGTCGTAACATTTTATTCACATCACTTCAGGCTGATACTGGCCGCTGTTTTTTAAGTCATTTGAGTCGCACAAAGATGTAAGAGTTTGTGAGGCATAAGCTGAGCTTAGTATTTGTGTGAGTGGTCCAGAAAAAACTTTTAAAAATAAAATGTATTGTTAGATATTAGTAATAAAAATCTGATATATTTTTTTATATTAGATTTTTAACTTCAACAACGGACAATCCTCATAATTTTGATACGTCGTTTGAGTTCTATTTTATCGTCCAGATCAGCTTTATGTCCAGGATTTTTTCCTGTTTGTTCACATACATTTTTCCATTCTTGTACTTTAATAGTAATAACTTTATTTTTAATTTTTAATAAATCGCGAGAATTAAATACGCGACGCTATCAGTATACGACGTGTGATCAATATTTTTACAGTCACTGCTAAATATAAGCAATATGTTTAAATCTTTAAACAGGTGGGACTACTTCTATAAAGCTCCTTTTTAAGTCAAAACACAGTTATGAAAAGGAAGAACTTTTATTATTAAGAATATATAACCAATTTCTTATTGTGAAAGAGCTGACCCCACAAGAACGGAAAAAAAATAGCTGCATACCTCGTCTTTCGCCTCGTCCACTGTCATCAATCTCTTCATACATGCCATCCAGAACTCCTTATGCTTTATACGTGATCTTCCTTCAGTATCATCGATACTGTGTTTTCAAAAATCTACCGTGATCTCCCCCTGCCCCTGTTGCCGCTCACTTTTCTGTCATGAATCTTTTTTGCCATTCTTTCATCTCTCATTCGTTCAAATCAGCTGAGCACGTTCTTCTTCATTTTCACCGTGACATCCTCGCTAGTACCTGCCATTCTGAGTATCTCTTCATTACGGATTCGATCAGTTAAACTGACTCCGCTTATCCTACGAAGAAATCGCATCTCCACAGCATTCATGTTTCTTTTATTCTTCTTCGGTAATACCCACATTTCGCTGTCGTATAATAATATCGGAACCAACACTGCATTGTGTACAGCCAAACGTGCGGCTGTGCTGACGTTTCACCGTCTCATCAATGCAGCTAAGGCTTTGTTAACCTTTTTACCGGCAGCAATACGCCTTCCCACATCCATATTGTATCTTTCTTCTCTACTGAACATGCTTCCCAAATCTTCCATTTTTATTTGGGATGACAGTAATATGAAACAAATTTTGTGAAATTTCTGTTATGTCCGCACGCGCTGGGTTAGATCAGTCAAAGTTCAATCTGTGCGCGTGAATTTCAAACGTTTCACAGCTTAACTCAGAAACTATAATTACAATGATCACCAAACTATTTCGCTGGGATCACCGTATCGTCCACAACGTTCCTGCAAAATTTTAGGGCTGTAGGTTTAACTGTCTAGGAAGAGTAGCATTACAACGAAACACACTTTTGACTTCGCTTCGCTCAGCTCAGTAATTTTTCCCTACTTTCCTTCAAGGCATTGCTTGCTGAATGGCGTAACTCAACGCTTTGTTACCAGAGCGAAGAAATAAAAATATTTCACTTTCTCATCAAAACCACAACCTGTCGCGTTTACAGTCGCACGTTTGTGCTCATGCGCCACCACTAGCCTTCAATGTGGCCAAAAAATTAAGCGTGTAACAGTTAACAAAAGCTACATGCTTAATTTTTCGAACGAAATCCCTTCAAAATACAATTTTCAGTCATGCGGCAAAACTGTTGTTTATCAGAGGTAAACATATCTTCGTCTATTAATTATGAATCATTAAGTAAAAGTTAAGTTATATTTTTTGTGGCTATGGCTAATAATCATGTGCAGTAAGCATTCTAAAAGTAGCTTGTATTCTTCAATATGCAAAGACCTGAGAAATATGATTGATGTGTTGTAAAGATTCTTTAGTTCCTAAAGGTGCTGAAAATATACTAAAAAAAAAATAGTATAACGATTACTCAAGTAAATAACTGACTATAGTACCAAATGATAATCTAGGAATAAAATAAAATAATTAACTATTTATACATATAAATTCCCTAAATAAATAATATCAGGTACTGTTATTAACTGAACCTACCAGATAATTAGAAATATTTTTTGTCCTTAACAGAAACCGAAATAGCATTCTTCCAATATAGATATTCTTATGCATATCTGAAATATATCCGTAACATCACTACGCCTAGTTAGACCTACACTGTATATGAACACTCGCACAAATGTAAAGCTTAGCTTAGACCTCTCGGTCTGTATCTTCTTAATTTTATTAATATTTCAATGGGCCTGGCATGACATGGCCTAACCTTGTTTACCACCCTTTCGGATGTGAAGCCAAAGCGACATGCCAGCTCCTACTCGTACGCAGGCTGAGTGATCTCTGTAAAGAGACTTTACAGCCTGCAGCAAGGGTCCGCTCACATTGTACCGGGGTAGCATCTACCATAATTTCGCTTTTACAACTCTGTCAACGCCATTCCCAAGTCCATAAAAGCACAGAAAACTTTTTGGTTAACGGGCAAAAAATTTTCCGTGATCATGCGGAGGGATTAGATCTGGTCCGTACACCCTCTTCCAGGTCTAAAGCCTCCTTGGGCCTCCCACAACAGCCTTTCAGATCTCTCTTGCATTCTTCTCGCTAAAAAGAATTACTAATTTTGTCAAATCCCGAAAATATCGAAAAAACCGGGATCCCGGGATTTTTCTTAAGTCGATATCGAAAATCCCGGTTTTGTTTAAATGGTCCGATATTGCAACCCCTACTTTGTACACTAACTGTTTTTAGTGTTTATTACTAAATAAAATATTTTAAAACCATTAAAATAATATAGCTTGATAGAAAAAGAGTCTCTTGTTTTTTACTCTCCTATAGAGTTGAATGCTGCGGTGATGACCATTACATAAGATACTACCATCATACTTATGTATATAGTATGTTCATAATATTGTACCACATTTTTCGCACTTTATGAAATAACGAATATATATATTCCATATTGTCGAAATCCGCTTGGAGATATCAAGTTGAAATTCAAACCATATAATCAAGTATACGGTCCCATGATTTCCTAATAAAATCATATTTCTACATTTACTTAAAAAAAAGATATGGCCTTTATATGTATGCAAAAAAAGTTAATTTCGACACTATAAAGGGAATAAAAGTTAATAGGGTTATCATAGAATTATGAAATTTGGCACCTAGCATATACAGGTAGTACTAGTTCTGAAAAAAAATTAAAATTATAGATTTGTGGTTAAATTTTAAAATATAATAGCCTTAAAAGGGGGCGGGATTTGATATTAAAGCCGCTAGTTCATGTGGGGTACCAGATGAAAAGACTCTGGCTAAGCTAAGCCTGAATTTCCAAAAAGGAGGAGACTTCTAATTTTTTAACGGAACCCTTGGTGTTCAAGCCCTGTCCCGGTTTATATCACATATTTTATTGATTTAAGGTGGGATGTTAGATTTTTTATATTCCGCTGAAACATACCTTAGTCAAAATCTCCGTTTAAACATAAAACAAACGTCGCCCTTTATCAATCGGCGAATTCCAAGATCAGACTATCTAGATCTCGATTGGAGATCTGAAACTGTCAACACACACTGTGTACGGCGACGACGACTGTGTACAGTCAGAACTTCTTTAAATCTCTCTCGTTTTTCCCTTAAATCTAAAGCTTCATTTTGTTAGAATATATTTATATGAGAATGGCACCAGTAACCAACAAGCACTAATGCTCGACACTTTTTTTTAGGTTTCCAACATAAAGATACAATTTTTTTTTAATTATGTACAATAAACTAAATGCATTTATACTTTTTGATGACATTTGACACAATATATTTTTTCCCGCTTTTTAATTTAAAGATGGCGAATTGAAACGTACATAATACTTTAGTGCTTTAATGAAAATATGCGTTCTTAACCTAATTGTTAAAAGATTAAGCGCAAGGTATTGCTCATTAATTTTTTTACTGTTTTCGGCGTCCATAATATAATTGTGTCTGTCTCAATTGAAAATATTCGGTGTTTATTACTGGAGCCTCAATGTCACTAACTGGACATTTTCTCTAATTTAAAGCAATTTAAACACTAAAATATATAGGTAAGTTATAACTTAAAGTTTATTTAATTATTTTTGCTTATAATTATTGTTTTACACTTGATATATTTTTTACTTGATACATATCTAATCTAATGAAAATATGCTATTGTCTTACGATGTCAATTACTAGACCCATTAAATTATGTTTATACCTGATATATGCAGGATACACGTAAAGTAAAATATATTTAGTCATTGATATAAATTAATTTATTAATTATATTACAAAAATCTCTGTTCTTCGTATTTCATAAACAATTTTTAAGTTCATTGCCACATCGACGCATAACCATTCAAAATTGCAAAATGCGCGTCGAGAAGGCTGGATCCTGGAATGTGCGGTAGCGTCCGCACCTTATTACAAAAGTTTCGTTTAAAAAGTTGATCGCTCTTCTCAGAATAAGATACGCAAGAAAAGGTTCACCTGAACCGGATGAACGGCATCATGCTTTCGTTTGAGTATAACGTATCTTGTGGAGGCTATGTGCGATTGTAAACTCTAAACTTTTATATAAATAAAACTTACATGAGTTGTGGCTTCGATCACCGTTCGAAGGAATTAATTATTATTTCTTAATATTTTCAATTTTTCGCTCTATCACCAGATAAAAAGCCCGGTGTTGAGTTCCGCACTCAACACGCAATGCCTCGAAAAAATCGTCGGAAAGTGGAGAACGGAGCGTCTTAATACTTGGTTTCATCTGCCCATGTGTAAAATGAAGCATCTAGCTTATTAACACATATATTTTACAGAGAATTTTACTATTTTTAATTTTTTGTAGCCTTCAAGCTGTACGCTGTAGATTAGTGCAGCTCTTAGATATAGGATATTCGTTTATCTAATTTAATACTGCATAACCTGTCGGTTGTGTTAATGGGATCTTACATAGTATTCGATAGTATTTAATAGGTTGAAAAATATTATAATATAATTTTTTTCTATTCATTCGAACAATATTCAAGGGGAGGCCGGACATTAGACAAAAATTTCAAACTTTTGTTTTGGACGCCAACTTCGCCATGCCGGACATTCCAGGCATAGTTTAACGGGAAAGTTACTTTATAAGGAGGGTGTCTATGAATATGAAGAACCGATATACTGATAGAACATTATTATATAGTATTTGAACTGTGGCCATAACTAATGATTAGGTAAGTCTTATCAAATTAAATTTCAATTCGTATTAATTATTTTATTTTTATTAGAAATTTAATCTAAATATTTAACGTAATGTCATCACATTCCTGTCTGAAGATAGAATATGACTCCACTCTTTTCTAAATGGTCAAGATTACAAATTTTATCTAACTGAACTGAACCTCTGTGGGTTCAAGTCCTACTGATATTAGTAGTTATTTTTAAACTAAACATGAGATGAGAATAGAGTCAATATGTTTTCTCTTTTAAAACACGAAAGATGTACCTGTACGAAGAAACACGTAAATACTATTTAATATTAGCCCCAAAGAGAAACGTTATTAAAAATTCCACGTGCCCAACCTCGGAGCTAAGCTTTCTAGGTACAATTCTGACTTCTCATAAATATAATAAAACAGATTTAGCTGCTTACGCTTATATGTAGAACTTAATATTTACGTATAGCGAATGCTAAAGTTGGTTCTATTTTGATATGAGTTATATTAAATCAAAGACATATTTGTGTAACGTATTTAAAGTTTACAAAAATTTGATGAATTGCGAGTCCGAATCGTGTTCTGGTACACTATCTACAACTTTAAAATTTGATGTTCTTAAGTTTACAAGCGTACATTTGCACAAATTTTGTATGAAATAATTATAAATTTACCTAAGTTAGAAATGTATTTGATTTTCTGTGACATTTATCAATTATCAATTATCGTGAAATTGATACGGAACCCTCGGGCGGAATAGAACTTGACCGATTGTTAAGGGGGGTTGACAACTTTGAAAATGTCTATCTTTTAAAGTGATTTTGAAAAAGAATAGCTTTACGAGACATTGTCATTTTTAAGGACGTTTCTACAGTCACCCTGTATGTATAAGTTTAATGTTTTTATGTCCAGTTCTATTTATGAATTGGGACATGATGAATCAAAAAGGGTTTCGTTTTTGCCACATTATAATATGGTCTGCTTCTTCTTCCTTTCTTGATCCCTGTTATATGTTATAATAATATGATGATGCATGTAATATAAAGATGACGAAATTTTGACCAATTTGCTAAAATAATTTTAATTAAGATATATATATAAAAGGACTTGTGCTGACTGACTGAGGTAAGACGCACGCAGAGCCGTAACCGCTGATGGTAGAAATATGAAATTAGGGCAGATGTTTATTTTCATATTCTGGACATCCACTAAGAAGGGAATTTGGAAAATTTTAACCCTAAGGGGATGAAATAGGGGTTGAAAGTTTGTATGGAAAAAAAAATTAATCTGTACCGATTTTTATAAAATTTGAAATTCAGACTCTTAAAAATATTTCATTGAACACGTGTTTCAGGGTTTTTAAGAATTCACCCCCTAAGGGTTCAAATAAGGGGTTGAAAGTTTATATGGAAAAATCTTTAAATTGCCACCGATTTTTATAAAAATTTAAATTCAGACTGTTAAAAATATTTTATTGAACACGTGTTTCGTGGTTTTTTTAGAATTCACTCCTTATAAGCGGGCGAAGCCGCGCGCGCCCTCTAGTTAAGATATAACACACTAAAGTATTTTAAAAGCTCTCAAATATAAATATTATTTGTGAATCGTTGTCACAGATTTTACATCCACGACCTTGCAACAATAATATAACCAACCAACCAAACCAACCGGTGCGTAGACGAAAGCCACAAACGGTTTCGGAATGGCGTCGCATAGCACAGCGAACAAACACAGGCAAGTACTCGTATCGTATAGAGTGGAACACAGCGGCGGGCGACGGGGCCCGGGAGGACGTCGATGGGGCCATGTGCCGTTGTTTAGTAGTCCCGAGGCGCGCGCGGCGGGCGGCTCCTACTTTTTTGTGCCCCGCGGATTCCATTGCCCCGCGTCCAACCTGTAAGTCCGGCAGTTTGCCGTGCGTTGACCGCGTGCCTTGCTACGGCGAAATGTCGTCGGACAACCTGTGGTGGCTTTCGATGCCTCCTTTGAATTGTTTGCGATCGCACTTTCTTTAATCTATGTACGATTTT
>JAATLQ010038486.1:45081-113201 GCA_013421005.1 Heliconius erato x Heliconius himera | reverse complement strand
TGTATTTATGTATATGATATATATATTTATGTATATATACATTAAAAATTATTATGTAAATTTTCTATTTTATGCACCGCCCACTTGTTTTTATACAACTCCAAGATCCAAAGGTTGCCTGGAAGAGATCGCTCTAAGCGATAAGGTCGCCTTGTTGTACTTTTTTTTATTATTATTATGTTTGTAAGTTGTTTTTGTATCTTTTAAATGTGCAATAAAGTATATTTATTATTATTATTATTATTATTATTATTATCTGACAGCAAAATTGTTATTTTTTTAGTTTCAAATTACGTTTAAACAAAATATTTCATAAAAAATTAACCATTAAACAATTTTTTTTTATATCCGTAAAATTTTAAAATATGACAAGCTAAATTTTTTTGAAAAAATTAAGCTTGTTATATTTTAAAATAAATTGAATTTGCACAGTGGGATCGCGGTTGTGGGTTTAATGCCAGCTTAATAAAAAGACATACTTATAACTAAATAGAACGGAATGTTTTAACTGAAAAATTAATAAAAATAAATGAGACTATTACCCAATTGGTAAATGATTAAATAGAGGGATAAAATATAGTTTTTAATGTTTTCTACTCACGTGGTAGTCTTAGACCGTCGCGCCAAGTCGTCCTGGCTGTCAGAATCGGACCTCGGAGCCAGCTCCCTTATCCTGGCCTCTCCGGACGTCCGCGTTGGCAGGTTCTTTACTGATGTGATTATAAAATCATCTTCGTACTCTATCAGCTCTTCCGGTTGCCAAGGACTGGAGGAAAACACAGACAATAATTTAATAAGCATACATATACGACGCCGCCGTGGCGCAGTGGTTCAAGCGTGCGATGGTAAACGAGACAGTTGTGGGTTCGATAACTAGGAAGAATGAATTATTAACATTTTATTTTCCTCGCTCTGCTAAAGATTAGATTTTATGACAATCAACAATAATTAATAATTTTTATATTATTTTAAATAGTAAATATATGTTTTAATTTTCAGAATTACTGTATATTTTCAAATACCAAATATAATCTTACCTAGTGTTTGTGTGATTATATTTCCATGCTTGGTCTGTTATACCTGGAAAAATAACAGCAAAAATAAATCAAGTCTCAATAATTAAAATTATTAGTCATTTTCTTAAAGTCATATAGGTTCATTATGAACCAACATGGATATATATGATTATAGCCGGGTACAGAAGGAACCTAGTGTAAAAATACTCCGTTCCCCACGCACCACCCAATTTTCAAGGTATTATGTGTAGAGTGGCGGAACTGAAATCCGCACTTTGCTTTGGTACCAGAGCGAAGAAATGAGAATATTAAACAATTCCAACTAGTGGGAATCGACTCCATAACCGTTGCATTTACACACACACGCTTACGCCACTGCATCACGATGGCCTTCATCGGATTCAGCCGTATCTTCTTTATAATTATGCATAACTCATGCGTGTTTGTTACCCTCATACTCCTACACAGCTGGATCTATTTTAATGAAATGTTGTGTGTATAACTTGAATTGTTTCCTGGATGATTTCAAAATGTTGTTATGTTTATTGAATCGTGTGTACTGTAAAAGGCGACCTAAATTAAAAAATTAGGCAAGAACACATTCATAAAAATTATTCAATGTGATACTTAAATAAATAATTACTCATTCTAAATAACTATGGAAGCATAGATTAAAACAACTTTGGACCCCAATTAAAAAAAACATAATATGAACGTATCAGTTCGAGTCCCGCGGGGGACGCCCTTACCATCGTCACCAACTTCACAAGCAGAGTACCCTCTTCCCTATTCACCTTGTGTCGCTGTAAAAACCAATAAGGCTAACAGCAATATTATCTTATAAAATTTGGCATATCTAAATTTTATATGTAAAGGATTGCAGAAAGTAATTAGAAATACTTTTAATTAATAAAATAAATATAACACAAATTCTCATATGTTTGACAATACACACTTGTATAAGTGACATATACATTGCTATGACAATGCGTATTGAAAGCGTCGACAGATTTTTCAGTATTGAGTAAATAGTGATTAGTGTTTGTATATTTGTGTGTGGTGTACGTGAGTGGTGTACCTTCAGGGGGCGGGGACCTGGTGTCCTTGTGGAAGAGGCGCGGCATCCAGGGCGCTACGAGGCCTCGGGCGCGGGCTCTCTGCGCCTCCTCTATTATAGTTTTTTGTTCTGTAGCTACTATCTGTGAGGGAAACATTAACATAATTAAGTTGAATTTAATTATAAAAAGAAAAAGAAATGAAAATTCTATAACAAAAAAATTTGCAAAATATATTTAATATTCTGGTACAAAGATACATTGTGTATAAAGAAACCACTTCACTCTCCACACGAATTTGTGACATTGTGAATTGATCGGCGGAACTTAACGCCACTCTATAACCATAGATTAACTTCAAAAGTAACCAAAAAACAGTAATGTCCACTAATTTCATAATAAAAACTGAGTACTCTACTCAGTTTCAGGTATACAATTTTTTTTGCTTCACGCAGAGTCCCACCTATAGTAAGGTAAACAATCGGAACTTCGTATTAAGACCTTCAGCTCTCCATTCACCCCCGAATTCGTGACATTGTATATTGAACGAAACTTAACACCGCACTTTACTTAAAAACTTATTCCAAAACAAAAATTAGTCATTCCTCACTAAACTGTGTAGAGAATTTAGTTATCAAATATACAATTCCTATATAAATAAAATCTCATACAGTACAATAACAGAGTGATGTCCGCCATAAAGTTAGCTGTAAATGACAGTGCAGATTTATTTATAAGATTTCTTATTTTTAATTACTTTCTCCTAACTTCAGATGGCCACAACTAGTCGATGCTGTACAAACCTGATCCTCATTCTGTATCGCCTCAGACACTTTAATCCAAAGCCGTTGGGACTCCCACTCCTGCTGTTTGTCCAGCTTCATCAAATATCTGGGTAAACGTTGCTCCTTTAGTATGGAAACGTCTAGAAGGTTCGTTTCGTCCTGGAAAATGGTTAAAATAGGCATGTCAATTAAATTTTATGATGGAATATTGTAATGGTTTCCAGATTCCTTTAGACTAACCTGCTATGAGCGGGGATACAGTGAAAAACAATATGAAAAATGTATTATAGAAGTACGTGTTAGATTATATGTGATAATTGTGGCTTTTATATTTTATTTTATTAAACCAATTGCTTTTCAGCATAGCTAAAACTTTATTTCATTTTTATTTTTGTACCAATATATATATTTTTTTATTTTCTCGTGTTTATTTTGTGGGTACAAATTATTTCGTTTTTATTTTTAAGACACTTCCGTTTCTCATATTCCGCCAAATTCTGGAGACATTACCGTGTCAAGTTGCGGAGCTCAACGCTGCGCTCCTTACCAGAGCGAGGAAACGTATGAAATGTTTCATTTTCAAAATCAAAATCTCATTTACATAAATCGTAACCAAAAAAAATATCAATAATATGACACATACCCCACTCTTCTTATCCTTAATATCTATCTTCCCGTCCCAATACCCTTCTATCGAGGCGATGGTCTCCTTCCCACGCTTAATCCTACCGGAGATGGCGTTCGTTTGATCAGCACCACCTAAGAATGACTGAAAAAAAAAATACATTTTTATATAAATACATAAATAATAATAGTAATTGGAATTGAACCTGTGACTTTTGAATGCCATTAAGTGGGTAAGTAGCTCAACCTGTATCCCGTATACAGCAAGGTAAGCAGAGAGGGCCTTAAGACGTTCCCCACCGGCACCAAGACAAAGACCCGGTAATGAGTTCTGACACTTAACACGCAATGCCTCAAAAAATTCGACGGTGAGTGGAGAATAATGTGGTAACACTAGGTCCCTTCTGCCTACCCTGCTGTATGCGTGAAGTTAATTTTTTTTTATAAATATTATCGATTATTATCACTGCACAATAATTATGGTGCTTAAGTTGAATAACATTTTTTTTACTTTTACTTTTCCATTTAATAATATATTTATATTGTTATACCGATATTAATTAAAAAAAAAACAGAAATAAAAAAAACATTGTTGTCAAAAATTATCAATTCTTAAACGCTTCGTTAGCCAACCGAACGGGTCGATTCGCTCGGAATAGTGAAAAAAAAAAATTCTGCAAAGTATAATAATGTTTTTTTTTATGCGTACTAGTATACGACAAATCTTAATTTTACACTATTACAAAAATTAAAATCACACGCATAAAACTTTTTAAAATAAAAAAAATATAAAAGTGCATAATTTAAAAAAAAACAAACTTACTCTCAGTTTAAACTCTACATCCGCTTGATAACCAGTCTCTTGACATATCACATGTACCTGAAATACAAAAAAAATAATATTATATTCATCGACAGTTCATTCTCGTGCGAGAAATATACGTATAAAGTATAATATTATCGACCCATGAGGCCAGTCGTGGCGCAGTGGCACAAGCGTACTGTGTTATGGGTTGGTTTTCCACTCAAACAAATTAAATATACTGCTACAGCGTAAAGCTAAAACAAACAAATAAATATGTCCATGGCAATATTTATTTATTAGTATTTTACATTATTTTCATATATATATATATGAAAATAATGTGCATCTTTCTTTGCAAACTTCCAACCGATATATCGCCCTCTTACGCGTAGAAATTCTTTTGCAACGAAATTCTACAGTTCTGTTAAATATTTTTTTATCATTAGGTCAAAAAAATTCACATTTCTAACTCCAAGGATGACGAGTTTCCGTACGATCTTCTCATTGTCGTCTTCTCTATAAAAATAATTACTGACCGGAGTAAGAATCTCTTCAGACCAGTTCTTTTATAAATTTAGAAGAAAATAAATAAGATTTCTTTTAACTAAACTAAAATGGAAACCCAAATAATAGCATGGCAAAAGAGATAAGAACTTACGTTACAGAATTTACCGATAACATATAAAATTGACAAAAAAAATCTCAAACAAACAAAATGTCCAAAATATGTTCCCTTTTGTCCAAATTCTCAAAAAAAAATTATGTGCTAATGTCAAATTTTCTAAATAATGTTATATTATAAAAATAAATAAACAAAAAAAATACGCCCCCGGGTGGGCTCGAACCACCAACCTTTCGGTTAACAGCCGAACGCGCTAGCCAATTGCGCCACGGAGGCGATGTGAGGACGCGTCGAATATCGAACTTGCTTCTGACGTCGACGTTTATACATACTATTACATACTGTTGTAGACAATATAAGAGACTACTATACTATAGAAAAAAATATGGGAATTTATAATCATCTTATATGCATTTGCATCTTCTATATCGCCGAGGGTGGATGAACTGACCGAATAACGAACTTACTTCTGACGTCGACGATACTACTACATACTAATATACTATACTCTAGAAGAGAATATAAGAACTCATAACTCTTTCTTTACATATTTAGACCAGCCGATTGCACTACGGAGTTTCTACTACAACATTATCATTAAACGACCAAAAATCTACCAAAAAAAAAAAAAGAAACTCCCTTACCTTCCCACCTAATTCCATACTAAGAGTCCCTATAACAATGCCCTTGCAATGCGCATACGGCGCAGTGGTTAAATAAGTCTCTCCCCAATTTAGTAGATGGATCCGAGCACATCCTTCCAAAATGGCTGATGTGGAATTACCTATGAAAGAAAAAAAAAACATAGATATGTATTTACTTTATTAGAAAATTTATAAAAAACTCTAGGTAGCTGGATTTAAACCTTTAAGCCGTCCAAGACCTGTTCCGTTACGTTTTAATGTTTTCTTAAAAAACGATATTATTTTCTAAGTATAGAATAACACTTTAAAATGATCTGCATACATAACCATACATGGATATGTTAAATGTCAACTGTCAACTGTCATGTCAAACGAAGATAATTGTTTTATATATTATTTATTTCACTTTAAGAACTATTTTAAATTGGTTTCTGTATTGTGAAGCATTTTTTTTGACAATTTTTAAATATTAAGAAATTGCGTTTTAAATAATTATATAAGTAAATAAATAATAGCGTAGCGTTTGGCGCTCCGTTCTCTCTGACTACCCCGCAAGGGATAAAGCGTGAAGCTAAGTTAAGTTAAATAAATAATAGTATATTTCAAGTGGGCTAAGCCGCGAGGGGTTCAAAATACTTAATTAGAAAACGTATAAAAATTTTAACATAGCGGGACTTGAACCCGCGCCTCTTGAAAACCGACCAGGCGCTCTGACCACTAAGCCATACGTTCTCATCAAGCTTCGTCGAAATTTTTATACGCTTGTTACAACTAAACTCAAAATAATTATTGATCAAATTTTGTTATATTACATATTGCTAAAAAGGAAATTATATCATTTAATATCTAATAAAGTACGTTTTTTTTAAATAATTACCATAAAACTTAGACCGTGCTAGTAAACTGCCTTCTATAACGAATCCTTCTTGCCTATTAGATATATAGAAAGCAGATACTGGAGGGTGGTGGGATACCTGCAAATTAAAAAAAAATAGTGTCAGAAATCGGAAACGGTGACGTTTTTTTAAAAAACAAGATGAAGTCACATTGTCTATATGTTTCTAAATTATTCAGAAGAAGATTCTATGTAATTGCAATAAGTGATATGTATCACCTAATAACAATACTTCACACAAGTTTCCTACCAATAAGGGCCATTGCCTACGAGCACCTGCCTCGATTGACTATTTTTTTTCGACTTGGCTTTGCTGTTGACCTGGACCAGTCTTTACAGCGTCACCGGGTGGGGAGGAGCACACAATTCTATTACTTTTGTAATCTTTTTCACCTACCTACACTTTCCCTTTTTTATATGAATTTGCTAACAATAGTATAAAAAAAAACCTTTCACATTTACACTTTATGAAATAACGCAAGATACAGCTCACATATTTTAATATTTTTTGCAATGACGTCACTGTTGTGCCAAATGAATGGTATGTACATATTTTGAGATTGTAGTGTTGCAGTGCAACAGCGACTGACTGTAAACGCAACGGTTGTAAACGAACCCACAACCCCATCAAAAAAAAAAATTATTATAATTAATATTGTATCAAGCGAAGCGTTTAGTTCCGCCATGCATTGTCTCGAAAATTGTTTCCATTACAGGTTTCTTCTGCTTACCCTGTTACAGAGTAACACAACAGTACGTTCTCGAAGTCGTGTGCACTCTGAAGCTATAGATGTCTTTTTATTTTCTTCCAGTGCGCGAGAGCATAAAGCGCAAAAGTTCAGAAACCCTAACTAAAGGGCGGCTACGACTCCTAGTCTGTACTTTATATGCGGGATAAAGCGTGAAACAGAAAAAAAAACCAATAAATTAAAAAAAACTCACTTGTTCAGCAATATAATACGTATACGTTTCATTATTCTTGTGTCGCCAGCAACACCTGAACGTTTCCCCTAGGACAGGGTTGTACGGTTTCTTTAAACCCTTGGGTTTACGGTACAACCCCGATAGGTACCACTTTAGAACCCCTTTGAACCTTTGGTAGGGGTCCTCCATTGTTTGCGCCCTTGAATAGAAATAAAAAAAGTGTATAGATACGCTCCGATTATTATATATTTACTTGTCTTAATATATATTTTTAACAAATGTATATTAAGACAAGTCGTGGCGCAGAGGGCACAAGTGTGTAACTGTAAACGCTATTGGTTGTAGGTTCGATCCCCACTCGAGGAAACGAATTATTTTTTTATTTATATTTATATTTTTATTTCGCTCTGGTGGCGGCGTTGAGTTCCGACACTCAACAAGCAATGTCTCCTGAATTCGGCAGAAAGTGGGGAACGGAGTGTCTTAACACTAGGTTCCCTCTGCATACTATGCTGTGTGTCGTATACAGCGTGAAACTGATTTATTTTATTTAAAAATACATTACATTTACAATTTATTAATTCATAATAGATATAATACTTTTGTTTTCATTCTCTCGCTTTGGTAACGAAGCAAAGGATATCGTGGAGTGTTTCCGCTCAACACGCACTGTCTCTAGAATTCGACGGAAAAGGGAGTACAGAAGTGTCTTAATGGAAACAGAGAGTCTTAATACTAGGTTCCCAGGTTCCCTCTCCCTACGAGTATGTGCAGGATATAGCGTGAAGTGAAAAAATATATTTAAAATGTTTTACTAGCTAGGCAAAGTACATCTTTTTTCATCACCGACCTACATACAGTCTCTGCTGACACCCAAAAAAAAACAGAGTAACTGATCACTAAATTCACTACCTAATAATACTTACTGCGCCAACAAATCAGCATGATAATAATTATCCGACAACTTATCGAGAAAGGATCGAGGCTCCAATATGAAGGTTGGCAACACCACTTTGGACAGGTCCATGCCTGGCCTCACTTGCTTCAGGAGGAACCATAGCAACGATTTGTTCTCCTCTGCTACTTCTTCTACTAATTCTCCTGCCTTAAAGAAAAAAAAAGATATTTGAATTATAAAAGAAGAATTTTTTCATGTAGCAGGACTCAAACCCGCGCTTTATTAATTGTCTAAATGCTCGTCACCAATTTTGAAAATATTATTTTATAATTTTCCTTCTTGTTTTATGAAAAACACTTCAAAAAATGTTAAAAAATATATATATTTCTTAACAGCTACAGGAATCTTACATTAACCACTTGGTTAATGTTCACAATGTCAAAATAAAACATTTTTTCCACATTATTTTAGCATTGGTTCTTGCAAAATTGCGAAAAAGTACTTATGAATTTTAATATCATTAGCATCCATGTAGGAAAATCTTTACAAGGCTACATAGATATTGTTGGCAAAGAATGATCGTTTGGAAGGTCAGGCACCAATTAAAGGTGTGACCACCTGCCGCATTCACATTTCGGTTAGGTTACAGGTTGACAATGAGTTCCTCTCATCCCATCCCAACCAGTGGTCCGCGGACCATCAGTGGTCCGCAGAAGCCTAAATATTGTCCGCGAACGATTTTAATTTTATAATGGGGATGGTGAGGCGAAGTATCTGTTTAATAGTCACAGTAAATTTTTGTTATACCTACATGCATAGTGGTCCCTGCTACCAAGAATGATATAAAAGTGGTCCTTGATCAAGAAAAGGTTGGGAACCCCTGGTTTAAACACTAAGTTCCCAGGTTTCCTCTCATCTCTACGTCTGACTTAGTTAAGTGTTCATATTTATAACATATTTCACCAATTTAATTTAACAAAGGGCTTCTACCACCTATCTACATTTTCAAATTTAGAACAAAACACTCAAAGACTTACCACTCCAATTTCTCTATCAGGATCCTCCACATACGTGCTCTCTATCCTGGCGAGGATGTCCTGTTTTCTGATGGTCGGGTCGTCGACGACCTGCGGCTCCGTCATACCAGGCCTGGACCCTTCACTGTCCGTATCCGACGCAGCACCTGCTAATTCTATGGGACGTGCTGTTTGTTAGCGAATGGTTGGATTTTAGCAGGAATTTATGGTTTTACCATTATTTTGTATAAAATATAAAATGTGATTTAGCGGACTATTTGTTTTAGCTGAACTTACTTAGGCTTTACACTACGGTCGCCTTGTTAGCTGAACATGGCTGTGCAGATTTAATCATAGGACTTTTTCTATTTTACTTATTTTCTTAACAAATGAACAATGCTCAAAAGTTCAGAAAACATAACTTCATCCACGACTCTTTGACCATACTTTATTCTGACTGTTTCAAAAAAATATATATTTATCTATAAGAAGAAATAATTTTTGATTGTATTTGAATAACAACTAGCATACCTACCTTTAATTTCGGGGTAAAGGTCGAGGAGTACTGTTATATAAATAATGTTAAATTAATTACGACACAGGAGCATAGTTTTCTAGCACTACCACATAGTATTTAGCTTGTAAATTACAATATATTTTATTATAAGAAGAAATAATTCCGATCTCTAAATTTTTCAGTATTACTCTTTTTCAAAACTATCGAGGTTCGAATGGTTTGATTTTTGCCCAAAAAAATATTATTTGACATGTACCTTAGGAAGTGACCTAATTTAAAAAAGTACCTAATCGTAAAAATCCTGCTTTATGATTTCAAGGCAATTTTATAAGCGACGTGCCTAGTTGACTTCTACCGTCAGTGATCACGGCAGAATCTTTTGACAGCCTGGGCCCTGTTCAGTGATGGTTAAGGAGTAGCACCGCAGGTTTTAGCGTGTATTCCAGATTGCTTAAATCCTCACTCGGGATGTGTACCCAAAGGTACAAAGATATAAATTAAAATTATTTTCATATCCCCACTCTAGGTAGACCAAGTTGTCTTCCATCTCAGGTAGACAAAGTTGACTGCGGCTTTCAAAATTAAGCTGAAAGTGTTGAACAGAGTGTCTTAACTAACAAGACGTTCCTTCTCTATGCTGAAAAAACGTCTAGCTACGGACTTATCTACAGATATTTGCAAAGGATTCCTTGGCTTTAGCTTCAAAATTAATTAATAATTTAAAGATATTTTATTTGAAATACAAGTACAGACTTGATTTCAGAATGTGTTTTTTTAGCCTTACGCATTATAGAAGACACGCAATTCCCTACTTTCTGCCAAATTCTAGAAGCATTGTGTGTTGGATGGCGACACTCAACTTTGCCTAATTATATGTTTTTTATTTTGACTTAAAATTATTCCAGTGGCAGACTTGAAACCACTTGTGAAAATGCACAGCATCAAACTGTAAATGCGACGGTTGTAGGTTAGATAGACTCATGGGAATGAATCATTCTCATTTATTTGATAAAAAAGACTTTGGTAACTTAGAGAGTCTTACATTAGGTTCTACCTACCTTCCCTACTATATGCGGAATACAGCGTGAAGCTACAATACAAGCTGAAGGTAACTGCTTCGATTCTCGTATAAATTTTTGAAGCAAACAAACAACAATTGGACAAACAAAATATATGTACTGTCAAAACTAAAGATGACGCATAAACAATAAAGGTAGATACGCTAAGTGGCGCATAGTGCGATAAGGTCAACTTCAAGTAAGTAAATAACCATACAAATATTAGTTTTGAAGAAATAATTACTAAAACCTTGTGTCTTGGTGATAGAGATAACAAGGTTATTCAACACTTTCTATGACCCTGGAACAGATCGTTATAATAAAGTAACTTCAAGATGCACAGCATCTGACATTAACGCAGCGGTTCTACGTTCGATTCCCACTCGGGGAATCGATTATTTTTTTTAATTTTTTTATTTCCATAACGTGTAGCTCAAAAATATATAGAGATAATTTGTTTCATCATAATATAAACAAAAGTTTGGAATGACCAATATTCAAGTGAAAAATGAATTAAATTCCTAAGTACTACTATTTTTTGTTATTTTAATGAAGATTGTCTATTTAGTTTTTTTAAGTATTTACTCATTTAATTGTCAACAATATTTGAAAAAAAATCCCGCATTTTAAGTAAATTGCCTAAGATAAATTAATAACATGTTCATTAATACATATAAGTTTTAGAAAAGTTGACACAACTCACCATCTGTTCAAATAATGACGTAGTACATTATCATGTATCATATAGGGGAGAGCGAACACTTATTTATTTAAGAATAACTTATTTATTTATTTAAAACTTTATTTCGACAACAATAACTGCCATTCAGAGAAAAAAAGAAGAATGACAAACAAAAAATAATAATACAACAACAAACGCAAGCATGCCAACGATCTTACTATTATATTTAATACTATACATATATTAACTTAGAATAAATCAAAATAAAATGTACATAGTAGTAGCAATGTGAATATTAAAAAAGTTTAGGCCACACAGGATAGAAGTTGGCATATGAGCAATACTCAATAATACCAACGCTAGTTTTCAGTGGCCGCCTAGGAAAAAACGCACCTGCGAGGAAAAATGATGATGAGGAATATTGAGTAAACATATATACATGATGCACAATGGCCATCGAGGGTTATTACTCTGCCTGCATTTTCTGGTATCATACAAAAACAACATCGCCAAGGATTATAACAACAAGAGCAAAAAAAAAGAAAAGTATTATTTATTATTTATAATTATTGAATTTCTGGAAATGACGTTAATATTGTTGGTTTCTCGTTATGCCTAAGATTAGGCAATATGATTGAAGACTGAACTAGTTATCAAGGCTGATTAGCTGTTCGTTATTAATAACGGTTTAGGTACAAATTATACATACTTGTAATAACATCAATATGTTTACCTAGCGATTCTTATGACACTGTGTATTATTGTTTAAATAAACAGACTTAGTTTTATTATTTATTCCACAAATAATAGCTTTAACAAAAATGGTAACAATTTACCCCGGTTTGTCAACAATTTGCCCCAAATCACTCTCAAGTTATTACTAGTCTAGATATATAAATAGAATTTGATCATATTGTTTAAATATTAAAATCAAGTATTCGTAACAATATTTGATTGTTAATTAAAAATCGGTACTTGTAGCCCCGCTCTCTCTTACACTTTTTTTTTTCAGAAAACATATAGATATTTGTACATGACTCGAAACCGCGCCTCTGGAAAACCATGCAACGTGGCTTGACTTAATGGTCAGAGACCTCGAAAATTTCCAAGAGACGCGGTAGGCGATGCATTAAAAAAGTAAAAAAAAGTATATAAATCATTATATGTAAATTATTTGCAGTCAATCAATAAACTATACCAAAACAAATTAATATCACAGAAAAATTAAACCCACAATCATTTCACCCCAAAAATGAACTAACCTCCAAACGGCGACAGATCCAATGCATCATCACCGTTCACTTTGTCAGAATTATTATTGAAATGGTTCAATATAGCCGAATCCACTGAAAACTTTCGGCTGATCATTTGGGAAGGCTCAGAATACTGTCTAGTCAGTTTCTTCTGTCTTTTTAGAAGAGAAAAAATACTGGATCTCCTTCGACTCTTCTCCTTATACTTGGCAGAGACCAAGACGTCGGTCTCTTGTTCTAGTTTTTCCATTATTTTTAAGAAAACACACGACTTTACACAACACTTACACTCACTTTGAATACAAAATTGAAAAATTTTGAACAAAACTTGGGCATTTTTTTATGTAGCTTCATGTATCACCATGTAGAATCTACATATATGTATAATATTAACTCTATCATTAAATGACTGACAGACGACGCATCAACGAAAAAAATACTGGACTTAAAAAGTTAATATTTTGCATATATGTATGTTAAGTTACGGACTGTAGCAGCTAAGGGAAAAAATCTTTTTTTTTATTTTATCTCTTAAAGTCTTAAAATTATATTATAATTGTGAATTTCATATAAATACAAGTGTAACTATCATCATTCTTTAAATATATCACATTAATCTATATGATTATCTGTCAGTCTGCACTAATCTTGTAATATGTTTTTTACAGGAAACAGATTAAAGAGATTATATGGCAAATGTGGTTGGAATTTGTGGTTTCAAATATATTTTTTTAGCTTCACTGTGTATCCCACACATTGCAGGGTAGGCAGAGTGAATCTTATGTTAAGACAATTCGTTCCCATTAAGACACTTCCGTTCGCTACTTTCCGGCGAGTTCTCAAGATAATATTTTTTTATTAGGACAGATACACAAAGCTTTTTGCTTACCATTTACACTCATTTTGCAACCTAACACCGCATATTGTTTAACATGGTCATACAAATATGAATTTTATAAACAAATACAAATATTTCTTGGAAATAAAACTAAACCAATCATATACTAGCAATTTCACGTTTTATTCTCCATAAAAGAGTTTAAAATATTCCGTTATCCGCTTTCCGAATTCCTTGACGTAATGCCTCCCGAATTCGAGACATTACGTCAAATCACGTAACTTAACGCCGCGCTTTGATATGTAAACAGACAATGGCCAGGCAGGCAAAGGCCTCTTTACAACAATGACATTTCATTACATAAGAATTGATTAATGTTCTTCACTTATACCTAATTATGTATACTTATGTGTACATTTAAAAAATTCTCGATAAGAAAATCCCTTTAATACTTCACCAGAGCTACTCAAATATTGTTATCAACAAGGACTATCAAGTTATTATTACGTGACCTTAGTGGCGTAGCAGCTCGGCGTCTTACTGTAAACGCGATGGTTGTGGGTTCGATGCCGACTCGGAGGACTGAATTATTTGCATTTTCTCACTCTGGTAACTAGACAAAAGCGCCGCGTTAAGTTCCGCCACTCCACACGCAGTGTCTTTAAAAACTGGGCGGTGCAGACTGGCTCGTCACTATATGCGGGATACAGCGTGAAATTAAAAAATAACGATTACCTCTACATTATGTGTGAAGTGGACTTCTAAAACGTAATTACATACTTTTAAACTTGAAACTCATACGTGACTCGAACTGCCGTTTTTCATTTATAATGATTAATAATTATCCAACTTATATAAAAACGTAGTAAGTAGTTGCGATGTTTTTGTATAGATTGTATTTAGTTATATTCTGTATTTGCTTGTTTTTTTATCATTTTATTTTTGATGACGTACAACACACTGTAGGTTTGCTACTAAATTAGAATAGAAAACGAAAAAGCTTACTCTTTGGTAGTCTTTGCCTAGAAGGTGTCGTGTCGCAGTGGGACATCGTCTGAATGTAAACGCGATGGTTGCGGGTTCGATTTTCATTCGTAGGAACGAATTATTTCCCAGTTCCATTGAGACGCAAACATACAACGACTTGACTATGAGCGCGGAAATGAAGAACGGAGTGTCTTAAAATTTGCTTCATTCTGCCCACCTAGCTATATGCGGGATGCAGCGTGAAGCTAGCAAAATATAGAAGAAAAAAAATCATGACAAGATTTTTAATATCAAAATTTTATAAACGTGGTATAAAGCACAATATTCACACAATTTTACGTACTACAAAAATTATTTATGTACATATAATTTGAAAAAAAAAAAACTAAACAATAGCTTTACGAAACCATTGCAAGGTAAAAATTAACAGAAAACATGCAATCCAAGGTTAATTACGACCATTTGAGCGGACTCAAACGTGAACCACTATCATTATCACTGTCTCAATCACTAACATCACTATGATAATTGATAAAACACTATCATTTTCATATAAAAAAAAAACAGTTTATTTACATATATTTCTACATATATTTTGTTCAAACGACTGCATTGTGTACACGCGATACCGAAACTGGCAAAGCTTGTATTAGATAAGGATAAACAGTGAGTAATATATAAATAACGTAATAACGTAACGTAATTGACATAACGACGCAGTGGCGCAGCGTGTGTGTGCAAGCTTCGATGATTGCGGGTTCGATCCCCAATCGGAGGAATAATTTTCCTTAGCTTCAAGATTCACGATTGCGTGTTAATACATTATATAATTAATTTCACCGGGTGGAAATTGAATCCGCAACCGTCGCAGTTACAGTCACACGCTTGTGCTACTCCGCCACGAAGGCCTCAGTATTGTTGGTATTGAAATGTTTTTATTTTCTTTGCGGCGTTGAGTTCCTCTATAGAGTCTAGGAGGAGTGTTGAAACACTAGGTTTTCTCTGGTTACTCTATACGCAGAATATATCGTGAAGGTATCTCATTTTATTATATTTAAATGTTTGACTTTTTGTTAACTATATGACTAAAGGTAACTAACACCTATTATAATTTTAAATTTTATTTCCTATTGTATTCACCTTTACGCTATATTCTACATATAATAGTGTACCTACAGCGGAGAAACTAATGTCATGAAACTCTTTTCTCCGTTTTTCTTAAGAAATCAAAATAAAAAATAAATGGCGGTACTCAACGCCGCACTTTCTAAGGAAAGCGCGGAATATTACACGAGGCGCAGCGTTTACTGTCCGCCTTTTTTTATCAATACGACTGGAATCGACAATGTATATTATTCATCTGGTAATATTTAAAATAGGGTTACTATAACTTATTGTATTTTTTGAACCTGCGACTATCGCCATTAAACCATCGGTAATAAAACCATCCAGAGAAATAATCGACTATAGCTAATAAGTGTGATGCACTTGAAACTAATCTAATTACATAAAGCCATCTGTTTATCGATAAATGATGTATTACAGGTGTAAATGTAGTTAAATGTACAGTACCTATAATTCAGAAGTCCCAGATTCGATTCCGGTCACGATAAAATTAGAATTGGAAGAATTTTGGAAAAGTATGTGCTGAGAACTTACCTGCGGCTTAACCTACGATGTCGAAATAAGTAACTCTAAAGAGGCAACACTGACCACAATAACAGCGGTTTAGATCGTACCTATATAGCCTGTAGCAGGGGTTCCCAACCTTAACTTGATCAAAGACTCCTTTTATATCATTATTGTTAGCAAGGACCACTATGCATGTAGGTATAATAAAAATTAACTATGATAATGAAACAAAAACTTCGCCTCACCGTCCTCAGTCATAAAATTTAAATCGTTCGCGGACTATATTAAGACCCAACCAGTGGCCTATAGCCTTCGACGACTATTCAAGATATTTTTTTTTCAATTAGAACCAGTAGTTCCTTAGATTAGCGCGTGCAATCAAACGAACTCTTCAACTTTATAATGTTAGTACAGATGTTACGGTCGATCTGTACAATTCGGTATTCTATACAATATCTCAGCAATATAGAATACCTAAAACGTGTATGTAATGTATGAAATATTATTTAATTTATACTTTGCCTAAGTATTCTGACTTAATCTTCTATAAAATAACTAATGCGCAGCCGGTAATGTAATACGAGAATAAGATTTCATATATTGCGTGAACGCTGCAGTTTCAGGTATTGTATACATTGTCGGGGTATTGTATAGAATACCTGAATTATACAGATTGCCGGTAACATGGTTAATAGAAACGAAATGATGACAGAAGCCATCGTGTCATTTGACAACGTCTGGCTATAATCACGATGGTCGTCAGTTCGATCCCACTTAAGTGAATATTCATTTTTATATGCCATACCACCGTTTTAGGGGCTGCCCCCGACCGAAAAACAAATAGCAGCCATTTTGAATAAGAAATGAAGTTGTATGTATGAATTTCGAGGCGAATATTTTTTTTATTTCCCTTCTTCACTAAGTCAAAACGCGGCGTTGAGTTCCACCACTTTACAAAAAATACTTTAAACCGTATGCAGTTAATGGAGAATCTTGACACTAGGTTTCTCGTGCTACCCTGCTACGCGGGATAAAGCGTGAAACTAAAGAAACTGAAATAATTCAATGACTTTCATAACTAATTAAAAACACATGCTTATCGCGTTTTAGTATGAACAATAAAATAATATTATAAAGTGTTATATTATTAAGTTTTATTTATACTGATAAAGCGTACAAATGTTTGCTGTTTATGTAATTTCATTAAAGGACGTAGTGGCACAGGGACTTGTGTCCCTTGCGTAAGACTGTAAATTTAACGGGTTGTGGGTTCGATTCCTATTCTTAAAAAATGAAATATTTAATATATTCATTCTCGCCCTGAAAACGGGGCAAACCGCGGCACTGAGTCCCGCCACTCCACACACAATGCCTCCAGATTGTGAGTTCAATTCTCACTCGGGGCAATTAATTATTTTCATTTCCTCGCTCTAGTAAGAATACAAGGCGCGACGTTGAGTTCCGCAACTCATTTAATGTATTTTTTTTAAGCAATGTCTAACAGAATGCATGGGCGAACAGAATGCATTTTACTAAAACGGGAAATACGTTAGGAAAAGATAGACGAAGACGAAGACGATTCTATGAAAACAAATAACTTTAATAATATTCATATAATTTATTAATAGTGTGTTAATAAAAGATTTTCCTTCCGTCACTGACCCTTTATTTATTATGTACATAATATAAAGACATCACCCTAGGTTTGACCGACGAAGTTGATATTCTAGTTGAGGTAGTGTTTCTTTCTAAAAGTCGGCATGGACATATCGAGAAATATTTTCTAGGGGGAGGATGAACTTTAAATTTAAAAAAATCTGTTTGTCCATTTTTCTCCACATATTCCGCTAAATATAAAAAAAATACGTAAAGAAAAAAATATTTAACAATTTATTATTAATTATATAGCACTTATTCATTTATTGATATACTGAAAATGTTATCAGATAAGGGTATTGAAACAACAGCACCTGTACTTGCTGTGATATCATCTTTGCAACTATGTTTTTAGTTTATAAATATAGTAAGTCTAGTAATTCGCTCGTTTGCCTTGTGTTTTTCCATAAAAAAAAATGTAATTTTAGTTTGACGCCGTCGTGGCGCAGGGGAACAAGAGTGCGACTGTAAACGCGACGGTCATGGGTTCTATTATTATCAATTGTGGCAGTATTTTTTATTATTAGTTGAGTTCCGCCAGTCAACACGCAATACCTTAAGAATTCGGTGGAAAGTGGGGAACGGTCTTAATGGGCAACTGAGTAACTCAACACTAAGTTACCATGGTACTAAAAATTTTGAACAATACGTAATACATATTATGTAAATAGTAATATTTTAGTATAATAAGATAATTCTTCAGGTACCGTGGATTACAACGAAACGATTAATATAAAGTTATAATATAGCCTATATATATATATATATATATATATATATATATATATATATATATATATAACTTTATATTACTTTATAGCCTATAAGGCTGTGCCTTCCTCAATAAATTGACTATCCAACACAATATGAATTTTTCAACTCGCGCCAGTAGTTAGTAACTGATATTACCTTTATAATATTAGTATAGATTGAAGCTTCACCAATTGTAATCTGAAAATGACCCTTTTCCCTAAAACGGGAATAAGAATGGATTTTTCTTAAACAAGTGTTTAGAAAAAACACTTTTATAAAGAAACATTACTACTACTGCAACTTTTTGTATCTTTTAGGGTTCCGTACATTTTAAAGCAAAAACGAAACCCTTAGAAGATCACTTTGTTGTCTGTCTCTCTGTCAAGAGCCTTTACCTCAGGAACGCTTAGAAATATCGAGTTGAAATTTAAACCATATACTATAAACATATCTACGGCCCCATGGTTTCTTGAAAAAAAAACGTATTCTTTTACTAAAGGTCTACAAAACGTCTACATTTACTTAAGAAAAGACATGGCTGTATATATGGCGAAGCGAAATCCACTCAACACTCAAATCTAGCAATATACAAAATATTTCGACCAAAATGTCTACGTTGACCATATTATATTTAATAACAAATGTACATATTTTAAAAACATGAGAATGCGACGTTAAGTTCCGCCACCTGACCAATGATTTCTGTTGGGTGAAACTTAATGATGCATTGTGCGTGCACTGTCTCATATTCTCTTTTTACCGCACATGATGCTAATGCAAATAACAATCATTAAGAAAACGCCTTTCTCACTAACACTCTATATCACTCTGTATGTCCTCTCGATATCTTTACGCTTTATGTTGTGTATTTTATTTATAAAAATTCAGAATTACATATTGTTAGAAATCGAAAACGGTTAATGTTTTGTTAAAAACAAGATAAAAACATACATCGTCTATATGTTTCTAAATTATTCGGAAAGAGATTCTACGTAATTGCAATAAGTAAGATATGTATAACAATACTTAAGATAATGATAAGATATGTATAACACACGAATTTCCTTCCAATAAGTGCCGTTTCCTACCATCAACTGCCTCCAATTGTCACAATTCCATTGCTTTTATAGACTTTTTCACTTCTGTTACACGAGTTTGACAAAAATATTACAATGTATAATATAAAACCCAAAAAAATGGCTTTCACACTAACTTTCCATACATCACTCAATAAACAAAACAAAACGCATTTTACAGTAACGCCCTAGATCACTGTTAATGTCCAAACTCACCGCCTCTCACTATCTTCCCGGCTATGTACACATTCTGTGTCGTGTACCTTTCGTCCCGTTTCTCCGTTTTTAGTGCTTCGAGGTTAGTGGACGGCAGGTTTTTGTAATTGATTAGCGAATATTTTTTACCGTATTGTGACGAACTTCTAAAATTTAAAATGTTTTTTGCTATTTACTCCCGTAAACAGGAGGGTAGACAGAAAGAATATAGTATTGACACTCCGTTCTTCACTTTGTGCTTATTATTAAGGAATTGCGTGTCGAGTAACGGTATTAAACGTCGTACTTTGTCAATTCCGAGTGGAAAACTAAATATAAATTACATCGAGTAAATATCGAACTCATAAATAAATATGTATAAAATGTGATATTTTCTAACTGCCTCATACCAAAAGACAACTGGAGGCTGCATAAAGAAACATTTTATTTATATAATAAAAAATTAGAAAGCCCTACTTTTAGGCTAATACATTACTGTTCTAAATTCAAATCGTTTCTATTATCGTTCAAAACATTTAAAAAAAAAAAACAAATCATTCTCCAGGTAGTGTTCACCAAAAATACATTTTATTACAACCTAACAAACATCTCTAAAACATACAAGAAAGCGAAGATAGTCAAGTATCAATACCAAATTCTCTCTGCCTATCTTGGACCAAAAAGAAAAAAAAAACATAAAAATAGAAAAATCCTACACACCTACAACTGACAATGTCATCACTAGAAGACGAAATATCAAGATTTTGTCCAAATGTTTCAATAGATGGCGCTGTTTTAGTTATAATAAAATTCTCAGGGGAACTAAATATGACTTCTGATTTTAATTCTTTCCGTTCTTTGACAAAATCCGCTTTTACATTTTCATTATCGGAATCAGTTTTTACACCGGATTCCCTCAATTTACCGTTTTTGCGTAAAATACTCGATTTAGAGACGGAAGGTGTAGAACTGCGTCTTTTTGGTAGTGACTCCTTCTCAGTGACGCATTTCTCCTTGCCTATTAGCGACAATTTAGGTAATTCGAAACATCGTAAAATTGGCAGTTTCGTATCTGTTTTGAATGGACTTGAGGTTAGACTTTTAGAGATTTTCTCGTTATTTTTCAATGTTTTAGTCAAACGGAGGCTTTTTGGTGAATAATCGTAAATTGAGAGTAAAGGAGATGGTGAGCTACAGGTAGACTCTGTTACTCTTAGCACTAATGTGTGAAATTTGTAAGGATATTTACGTGCATATTTGGTGGAAAATATGAAAAATAAAAACAAATTAATACCTGATTTATGTACAAATATATAAACAATGAACAGATTAATGGATCAATCAATTGACCAATAAATAAATTATTTGAAATCCCTGTAAAATAAATATTTATACATATATAATAATTAAAAATTAATATACTTAGTAATTTGATAATTATATATAAACCTACATAATGTATAAAAACATGTATTAATTATGAGATTTTAATTTGTATTAGAGAAAATGTTAAAAAATCTTATGAAGATTTCAGTTTCTGAGGTCACTCGTGGCGCAGGGACTCAAGCGAGCGAGTGTAAACGAGACAGGTCGTGGGTACGATTACCACTCGATGAAATGAAATGTTAAATATTTTTATTTCCACGCTCTGGTAACAAGGCAAAACACGGCGTTGAGTTGAGTCACTAACCACGCAATGCCACTAGAATTCGGCAGAAAGTGTAGAATGGAAGTGTCTTAATAGGAAAGGAGTGTCTCAACACTAGGTTCCCTCTGTTTGCCTTGATGTGTACAGTGCCACATGAAGCATAAAAACATTCAAAGCTAAACTAAAAACCGCCAAACAATACTAAATTGCCATATATATTTTTTCCTTTTTAAAACAACAAGAAAGAGACAACACTACCAAAATTATCTCTTATAGAAATGGTAATATATCTTTCTTTTATGTCATTGAAATAATTTTATCCCTTTCAAAGGCGAGTGTATAGAGTTCATCTCTCTTTATTACTTTCAGATAGACAAGTTCCTAAGCAAATTTCAACAGAGCTATTTTCTTGTTTTTTATTCGTTCAATTGAAACATTTCACTATATTTTTACTACTTACCAATATAATACTATTATTAACATTATAATAAGAAGAGAACCCTATAAAGAGATGTGATCTTCATATCGAATATATGTTTATTTATAAAAGTAGTTCTATATATCTTTCCTTTCCATATAATCAGAAAAGCCCTGCTCTGTTTTTAACATAAATAAAATTTCATTAACAAGTTTTCTTTTTAAATTTGTACTTTAAACACGATTTAACTAACTTTCTATAATTGTTAATTTCTTTAAAAAATCTTTAATCATTTTTCTATCCCTCTCATTTCTATATATGTACCTAATAAGAGATAGACCTACAAACTATTGCTATGTCTTTCACTCCTATACAACAAAAAAGGGACAGCACTAGAAGGTATTCAATTTAACATTCTCAATTAAATGTTTCTGTTTTGTTTTATAAGCTAAAATAAAACTGTAATTACTATTACAATAAAAAAGAAAAAAATATATAAAATGTTTGCTGTCTCTTTTTAACTTCTATATTATCAGAAAAAACTAAAGAAAAAGAAACAGAGCACTATGTATATGTATAACATGTTTTTTTTTTAAGTTTTTACGTATTTTTATTTACTATCATAATATCACTCTCACTTCTATATGACAAGAAAGGGATAGACTTACATACTATTGCTCTCTCTTTCACTCCTATACAATAAGAAAGGGAAATTATATTTTTCATGGGCAAGTATTATAAGTATTATGTTTTAACGTCAAAAGCAAGGGTAGCGGGTTCAACTTACCATGCTCATTGAAATGTTTCTCTAATTCTTCGTGGGAAATATTAGTTTGTGAGGCGGGGGCATCTTCTACGGCTTGCTCTGGTCTTGTACGAGAACATCTGGAAGTAAAGGATATAATTTTGTTAGGATCGTTATTTTTTTATACAAACCAAGTGACGTCACTAGGTTTTTATATATATCATGATTATAGAATATTTCTGTATTGTTATAGAAATCGAATATGTATGGAAATATAAGTGGGAAACGATAGTGTCTTATTGAGAACGGAGTGTCTCTCCCTCTGCCTGCCTACATAGCCCCCACTAACTCAATAGTCGACCGACCTGAGCATAGCATTGCTACATCTAAGTGCCAGTTCCAGTCCGTCGAGCCAGCAGTGTCCGGCCGCCTGGGACGGCGCGCGGAATATGAGGTGGGCCGTGGGGAGTGGCTGGACTACGGCACCTGTGAGGAGAATTAATTTATTGAGCAACATAATATATTTTTTCTTCAGCTTCACGCTGTATCCCGCATGTAGCCGGATAGGGAAAGTGGTAAGACAGTTCGCTTTGAACTTTCTGCCGAAATCTAAAGGCATTGAATGTTAAGTGGGGTTCTAGTGTTAAGACACTTCGTTCCCTTTTTGCCGGGTTGTGGAGGCATTACGAGTTGAGTACCAGACCTCAACGCCGCGCCTTGCCTCTGCCTACCCTGCTGTGCGGGATACAGCGTGAAGCTGATTTATTTTTATTTTGATTATATTATATTTATAATACATTGTACAACAAAAAATAATAAATAGATATGATTCTTCTTCTTCGTAAATCTTCTTGAGATGTAATTATGTGTGACATCTATACATAAATATATATTATGTACATATACATTACATACAAACATAATATTTATATGACAAAGAAATATTCGAATTAAAACATTAAAAATATACATACATAAAAAAACCGTTCAATCTCCAAACAACAAGAAAAAGAACAATCAATAACTATATAACCTTACATATAAAAGGAGATTAAGATATGTATAAAAACTCGTTAAGGCATCATTTAGCGGTTTAGTTAGTTAATTCTTAACAATTTTAAATGTTAGACAATAATACAATAATAATAGTAATATGGAGAAAAAAGGGTCTGTAGAGTTATCAGTTTTTTAAATAAAAACAATAACATTCTTCTAATCCTACTAATTCCTACTATTCCTACTAATATTTATAAATGTGAGAGTTTGTGAGGATAGATGTTTGTTCCACATTCGAGCAAAAACTACCAAACAGATTTAGATGAAACTTTACTTATACAATTTTCTATTAATTTTGACTATTTTGGAAAAAAAAACACATTGTATAGTTTAGTTATAATATCAAATTAAGATTAAGCGGGCGAAGCCGCGATCATGTCACTAGTATAAAATAAATGGATTCAAACCTATAGTCTCATTATGGGGTCCTCGTGGTGCCCAAATACTTTGTTCCAGCGGGTGATATAATTTGAAGCAAAACCCGTCCTTTTTGCTCGGTCTCTCTATAACTTGACAGGATGTTAGTAAAACTGTGCCCACCCAGTGGGATCGCTGTAAAATAAATGCAGGTATATATATAAATATTAAAAAAACACTTCAAGGAACAAAAGGAATCTAATATACAGGCATTCCATTTTCCAAGCATCAATCAATTTTAGATGTATTGCATATTAGGTGTTTATATATTTTAGATTCACGCTGTATCTCGCACTTAGCAGGATAGGCAGATGAAATCTGGGTACCTAGTATTAAGACACTTCGTTCCCATTCAGACATTACTGTTCCTGACCTTCCGCCAAATTCGTGAGGCATCCGAGTTGAGTGGTGACGCACTATTCTTAATGTGTGACATTTTAAAAATATATTTAAATAACAAAAAAGCCTTTCATACTCACTTTAGCTTTAGGACTCTTATAAAGAAGCAACAAGCCCGGCTTCAAAACACACCATAGCTTGGTCCATGATTTCAACGAGCCCCGAACCTGTAGTAATATATAAAATACTTATATTATAACTGAGGAGCGTGTATGGTCGAACGTGCGAAACTCAGGAAATACTAGTCACAATTAAAAAAATCTTATAGTGTTTGGATAGTTTAACTATCTAGGAAGGTATTAGACTATATTGCATGTCGTTAATTGTGTCATCTAATTGCTCACTGAAATATGGCATCATGGCAGCTATTCTTTTATACATTTAAAAATAAATATTACTTCTCTAGATTATATATATAAACAAAATAAGCATTTTAAACCAAAATCACAATGAAACTACTGGCTGGTTGCTACTGGATGGCTTATGACGTCAATATTAATAAAAAAAATTACGTCTTACTTTGCTACACTGTCATAAATATCTTATATAATTATAAATAATTATGTAATAAGCCATCTCTTTTTATTTGTACGAAATAGTAAAAGATAATTCTATTTTCTGAATGACTCTCCTTGTAAATTTTATTTCAATAAAAACAAAAAAAAAAGAAACAAAAGGCCTCACCTTAAGCCAATCAGCCAATACAACAACAGAAGGATCCTCTATCGAATGCAACAGAGCTGATGCCGCCCTCTTCTTTTCCTTCCTATAATTCTGTCTCTGCGCTTTGTAACTCTCTTTGCGGGATAGAGCCGTGCTAGCTGTCCTCGATACACCCCCCACCGCTGTTTCTGATGACTTTGGAGATAAAAAAACATAAGCGTAATACAAGACGCGGCGTTTAGCTCCGCTCCTTAATGGACAATGTCACAAATTTTGATTGTACGCGGAGACTGAAATGTTTCAACACTAAATTCGCTCTGTCTACCCTGTATAACATAATTACTGTATATATCATTTTCCTTTAAACCAAAACAGGAAAATTTTATCTAACAATTTCATAAAAGTTATCAGTTATCAATTTCCCGCTAATCTTACAGAAAAATATGTTTTTTAAATATAAACAGAAAATATTTAAAATTAAAATATTACTCAACAAATATTCAATTGAAATAATAATAACGTCAATTTCGATTAAAAGGAAATTTAAAAAATAGTTAAAATTATAATAATTAAAATAATTTGAAGTATAAATAAAATCTTTCCTAAAAAAAATATTTAATTTTTTTACCTTATCAGATGAAGTCCCGTCTGGGGGATGCACCCGATCCCCCGATGCCGGTGTGGAGAGAGGAGCACCTGGTGACCTCGGAGGTGGAGTTAGCGTAGGCTCTCCTGCAAAGAACATCAATATTCAGAGTGATTGGTAGAACAATAGATGATTCCAACTATTATAACCCTACACAACATGGTCCGAAATTTTAACGTTTTCGACATATTGGTAATTTAAAAAAAAGGTCTTAACACCATATGAGCACAATAAAATGCTGAATATAAAAGTATTTTCCGTGTTTAAAACCGAATAAAGATATTTTTGTATTCTCTGATGTATTAATCATCATTTAAGTATTTAGCATGAAGCCACCTGAATAATGGAGTATTTTTGTTTGTTGGTTTAACAAACTTTGAAAACGTTGGAATTTTGTTACAAATCATAATTTTCAATTGATGTTTTCACAAAATGTTGTAACAAAAAAAATGCTGGACCAAGCATTTTAAGATCACTTTGCCATGTTTGGATTGATACCAAATAAATGTTATTCCAATTATTAAATTGTAAGATATAATAAAGCCCATGCCAGTTTTCTGCATAGGCCAATTTCGAAAAAACTAAATTTCACGAAATCCCTATGAAAACGAGCAAATATAGATTTGAAATTGAGTTGTCTGAACGACCCCATGATCTACATGGGGTCGTTCAGACAATTTAAACGAAATTCCGGGCAAAAAAGACACCGTCAAAATTATAAAAGTTATACTCCTTTATGAAGCGATATAAGTTTCGAGGATAATGGATATTAGAAATTTAAAATAAAAAATTATAAAAAGCTCTGATGGCCGCCTGATTCAAGATCAAGCTGGCATGATTAGCATATTCCTATTGTATTCCATATTCTTTTCTATAGTATAGTAGTCTCTTATATTCTCTATAACAGTATGTAATAGTATAAACGTTGACGTCAGAAGCAAGTTCGATATTCGACGCGTCCTCACATCGCCTCCGTGGCGCAATTGGCTAGCGCGTTCGGCTGTTAACCGAAAGGTTGGTGGTTCGAGCCCACCCGGGGGCGGAAACAATTTTTTGCTTCGTTTTACAATATAAATATTTTTTTTATTCTTCTAAGTAATAATTATATTAAATTATTTTTTTTTGTTTTTTTTTTATATTTACGATAAACATATATAGGTATAAACAAGTATTTTTTTACGTTTTACGTTTATCTTGTATATTAAGAGACCAGTTAATATCTATAAACATATCATTTTACATTCTCTCTTTTTTAAAATCTCCTTTAAATTTAATTCAAGCTCCTATTAAAACATAATAAGACAGAGAAACATGAACCGAGTGTTAAAACACTTTGTTCTCATTAAAACTCTTGCGTTCTCCACCACCGCCGAATTCTCGAGGCATTGCTTATTAAGTGGCGGAAATGAACGCCGCTCTTTGCCTTGTTACCCGAGCGATACGAAAACATTTAAAAGACATGAAAATATTAAATATTTCATTTCCTCGAATGGTAATCAAACCCACAACCGTCGCCGTTACTTAATGTCATGAAGGCCTCTGTAGGGATGCCCGATGATCATCGATTTTCGATGATCATCGATGTTTGAAGATAAAATATCGATGTTTTAACATCGATGTTGCATTAATAAAAACATCGTAACATCGATGTTGCATTAATGAAAACATCGTAACATCGATGTTGCATTAATGAAAACATCGTAACATCGAAGTCACTATTTCGATAATGTGTTCCACCTATCTGAACTCTACCAAACTACGGGAAAAATCCTTTGTCTTTCGGTTGACAGTACTGCACACACCACAGACTAGACTAGTAATTACAAAGTTCATAGTTCGTAGCTGTTTATGAGTGAAGTGTGTGTCGTTTTATCGTTTATCCACTAATGACTAAAATTTGTATTAGCAACATGTAAGTAACTACATAATATAGCTGCTTATTACAACATTCAAACAAACACTTTATTAACAATTTATTGCAAACTTGGTCTAGCATGCTTATCTACTTTATTATTTATAGGTTTTGCTATCTATTAAGGTGGGCCAAAAAAAATCTTTTTTAATTATAGTAAAAATATTGTTCTGGACTCCAAAAAAATACGTATGCTAAAAGTGCAGCTCTTAATTTTTATATTAAGGGGTGCCTCATCGCGATTTTCGATTTCCCATATAAATAACAAGGAGAATTTTGTGTTTTTGACATCAATGTCAACATCGATGTTTTTCTAACATCGGGCATCCCTAGGCCTCTGTACTTACATATGTAACGTCCTACTACTATTATAAATGTGCAAGTTTGCGAGAAAGGCTATTTGTTTCACTTCCACGCAAAAGATGCTGAACAGATTAAGATAAAACTCTAAATTAATGAAACTTATACAATAGAATAACATATAGGCTACAATTTATATAAATATTTCGTATAGGGTGGTAGAAATATAACAGTAACTTTAAGCGGCAACTCCGCGGGGATCACATATAAAATCATATTATAGGAAAAACTGTCTGTCGTTATAACTTATATGACAATGGGGGGAAGTAGGGGTAATTTTACACACGTTTCACAAAAATATATACAATTAAAAAAAAGTGTTATTACCACACCCAGGAAAGAAAAATACTTATTAAGAAGACATTTAAAAATTTGAACTTAGCGGGGATTCCAACCTGCGCGTCCGTTCACTTGGACGGTTTTCAAAGAGGCACGGGATCAAATCCCGCTACGTCAAAAATTTTATGCGTTATAAGTATATTTAATCTTTTTATAACTAAATTAAATTAAATTACTTAATTACATACCGTATGTAGGCGGTGTGGATGGTGCAGTGCCCGAGAGGACAACACTCAGCGGTTGATGTTGCTTCTGTAAATTACAGTTTTTTTCAGTTTAACATTGTATTCCGCATATATCAGGGGAAGCAGAGGGAACCTAGTGTTAGGACACTCCGTTCTACTTTCCGTCGAAATATCGAGGCATTACTTTGAATGGGGGAACTCTACGCCGCGTTTAGCCTTGTTACCAGAGCTAAGAAATGAAATATAAAATAATTAATTTCCCCGAGGTGGAATCGAGCTCACAACCGTCGCGTTAGCAGTTTTACCCTTGTACCTCTATGCCACGAGGGCTTACACAATATTATTATTACTTAAATATGAGTCACTATTTTCTCTCCGTTTTCTTCATATAAAACGAAAAAAAAGTACAGTCATAGGATAGCCAGAAGGAACCTAGTATTTAAGACACTTCGATCCCCTCACACCGCCTCATTTTTGATCCGCTGTCCCACTGCGCCACGACGGCTTTCAATCTAAGCTAAGCCAAGCTTATTTCTTTCAAACAACATTATTCGGGTCGTTCAGGTAATTTCGGTTATAAATCTGACCTTTAACGAATAGTCACAAAAATTACACCAAAAGGTCAAATGTCGCATTATAATATAATATATTTTCGACATTAAGAAGTAATATCCGACTAATAACATATTTAACGATTTTCGTATATTTAGCAGTCTTACTAATGGTTGTGGATTCGATTTTCACGTTATTGTGAATACAATATGGTATGACAACACAAAATCTAGTCCTGCTTTTAAATAGACTGCGGAAACAAAAGATATTTTTTAGGTTTTATTAATTTAGTTTTATTAATGACTGAAACCGTCACCTTCCAAAAACTCCCTTAGAAGAATAAACCATAAGTAAAATAAAGACTTAATTTGACTGAGACTTTTTTATACACTATTGTTAATTTGTTGCCTTTTCAATTTAAACAAGTTCATAGACTACACTATTCAGCGGAATGGCGTCATTAAAACTTCTGGAACTCTTTCGTGACGAACTAAGAAACTATATTCATAAGAGTCCACATAAGCAAACTTTCTAAGAAGCAGAGGCCATACCCATAAAATAGATAAATACATTGGTTGCAGCCATCGTGGCGTAGTGGCACAAATCTGTGGCTGTAAACGAGGAGGTTGTGAGTTTATAAAGCTATAAAAATATAATAGAAAAAGTAAAGAATGAGAAAAATCAACTATAGTTAATATAATGTGATAACATGTAAAGGTAATTTCATTATTTATTACGCGTAGTTTATCTCTTATCAACGTTTACAGCCTGTCGTTAATAGTATATTACTTAGTTTATTACTGTAGCTTATGTATATAAGAGGTAAATAAATAAAAATCAACTTAACGCTGTATTCCACACACAGCAGGGTAGGCAGAGGGAACCTAGTATTAGGACACTCGGTTCCTCATTTTCAGCCGAATTCTGAAGGCATTTCACGAGAGTGAGTCTATGAAAAAAATGTATCCCTATGAATGGAATTCTAATCAACGACTATCACAGAACATAAATTCAAGTAAGTTAGTTGTCTGAAGTTAGCAGACGCCTGCAAAGATTTAGTTTTAGGATTTCTCCTGAAAAGCAGCAGCCACGGCTCGTCAACCTTACTGTATGTTTTATATAAACGATAAAGCCACTCTACTCTCCACTAAATAGTGTGTAGTAATTCTCTAACTAATGGAGAATAATTTATAAACATATTAAAAAAAACATCATGCAGGAAGCCATTGCGGCAGCTTGATTGCATCATATGCAATCAGGCTGCCGCAATGACATCATATATTACTAAATAAATAAATAGAAAAAAGTATATATTAAATATCGATTACCTTTAAATAGTTAGGCGTGGACGTGTGAAAGTGGTAGTCCGGTGCTCTCAGCGCGGGGGAGGATGGGGTAGCGGTGGGAGTGGACGCCTCTATAGCAGGAGATGAACTCATATTGTATTGTGTTTACGTCATTTTACAGACGGACAAACATACAGGGACAGACTGACGAGAACGACATACGGGAGAACTCTTAAAAATGATTGCTTTGTGATTATTTAATAATTACGCGTGCTGTATAAATATAAAATTTACTTAGATTAAAGCGACAGTATATACAATTGTTTTTATTTTTTTTTTGGTAAATAATATATTTTTTTTATTTATCACTGTTAAGACACTGGTTGAACAATGGAATGGTAGAGGAATATGGGGCTTAATTTATAATAGGTAGTTTTATATACAAATGGCAGTGTTAACGACAAATGTGGAATGTGAGGATAGGAATTGGAGGAAAATATATTGGTGACACCTGAAACATACAAAAAGATAAATTAATATAACAATATATTGAATAAATTTACCAGCACATTTGAATCATTATTTGTCAATCTTACAAGAAGCTACCACCGCCTCAGAATTCCGCTAAAATGAGTCAACAAAAAAATCAACAGTTGCTATTTTAAAATATAATTTACAATAAATATATAAAGATCACCCACCAGCTTCCCTAATAATATATAAAACATAGATTTTTTTATTAATATTGAACATAGTACAACATACAATTAAAACAATTTTTAATAAATATAATAAATTTCAAAGTGTAGTAAATTTCATAATAAACATACTTTCATTCTCATAAATCCTTATCAGAATTATCGCAGTAGCTCATCTTATCTACAGGTGAATTTTTAAATGTAGATATCAAAAATTAAATGTTTACAACATATCTGACCGGTGTGTTAATTAACTTACTTAGTTCTATTGATAAGTAGTAGGTTCGATAACAATCCGATTTCAGCATTATATTTAGTATAGTATTTCCAATCACTTAGCGCCTCGCTCGGAGAATCAGTTTAGATTTGTTGAAAGTTATTAACAAGATACAATATTATTTCATTTCATCGCAATAATAACTTAATACTAAAACATGAATTAAAATAGTGACAATTCATCTGATAAATACATCTCGCAGGCAAAATAAGAAATATTCAATTTATTTTTAACAACACGTTCAAAATTTAATTTTGTTTTAACAGCAAACGAAAGTTTTAAAATATTATAAATATATATAAATCAGCTTCACGCTGTATCCCGCACACAGCAGGGTGGGCAGAGGGAACCTAGTGTTAAGACACTCCGTTTTCCACTTTCTTCCCAATTCTGTAGGCATTGCATGTTGAATAGCAGAACTCAATGCCGCACTTAGCTTCGACACCAGAGCGAAGAAATGGATATATAAATTTAAGTAAATATTTCATCTCCTCGAGTGGGATCGAACCCACAACCAGTCGGTTTTACAGTCACACTTCGTGCCGCTGCGCCACAACTGGCCTCAATTTTGATTTTTGATTTAATTTTTATAAATATAAGTATATGTATAGATTTACTGTTAAAGGCTTCCGGAAATTAAATTACTAATTAGGCAACTATCCCAACAGCAATATTAGCATAAGTAGATGTTTTTAACTTCAAGCTGAAACCTGTACGTGGCAGAGACAACTGGGGAACCTAGTGTTAAGACATTCCTTTCCCATCAAGACATCGTTCCCTACTTTCCTCCGTATTCTCGAGGCATTACGTATTTAGTGGCGGAGCTCAACACTACGCTTTGCCCGAGCGAGGAAATGAAAATATTGCGCCACGACAGCTTTAGAGTAGTAGTAGAAAATATTAATTTGTATTCAAATTCACACACCGAAAAACTAAAACAGAAGAAAAGTATAAAGAAAATAAAGTACTGGAGCTCGAAATCGCGATCGGACGTTTCTCCAAAGGTATGGGTTCGAATCCTACTAAGTTCAGATTTCACATGTTTTAAAATAAATATTTTTAGTAATTTATTTATTCCTCTCTGGTTACCATCCTAATTAAAAAAAAAAAAACAAAATTTCGAATGATCCATGCTGATGATACCCATACCTTTTTGTACAGGACGTTGAGGCGCAAAATGTGCAACTAAGCTATACAGCTCGTATTCCACGACGTTATTTGATATGTTAAAAGTTTTATTCTTAGTATTTGTGTATGAAGACTTTTACAAAGCTTAGCTTTCCAAGCATTGATCATTTTGTAAAATGATCGATCATGATGATAAATAGATAGAATTTATTAAATAAAACCTTCTGAATGTGTTATTAAAGTCGTCACTGGTTCTAATTCGTACGTTTTAAAGTTTAGTTGCATATTGAGTGAAGCATAAAGGAAACTAATAATTTCCTTTTAAACTTTTCCTCCTAAATAGGTTTTAAATGAAATATCATCGTGTTCAATCTGTATCCATATCAATTGCCCAAGCAAGGGACTAAAAACTATATCAATATCACTCCTCCGTGTGTGACTAATGTTTAAGAATATGATAAGTAACTTAATTTTTTACCTTCATGCTGTATGCTGCATAAAGAGAATCTAGTATTAAGACACTCCGTTTCTCATATACCTCTCAATGACTTAATAGTGACACCGCTGTGTCATAGACACTCAGCGCCACGTTTTTTTTCTTGTTACCAGAGTTTGTTCTCCCTCTTATAAGCATTAGACATTCTTGTTCTCCCACTAATACAAAAGTAATTCATATCCCAAGTGGGATTGGAACCCACCAATTCGCGTTTTAAGTCAGATAGCATCACGTAAAATAATTCCTATGAATATTTTAAGTGATCGATCACAATGTACTTATATGTTTATTGGACGTGAGATAATTTTATCACCTTATCAACAGCTGCGGTCGCTTCTATCACTCTTGACAGCGTAGCTGTCAATATATAAGCATAGTACGAAATTGATTAAAATAATGGAAAGGATTCCTTTTTCACGATTATTTTTGGCGACAACCATACAAAAAAAAATAAAGTTACAAATTCAAATACACCATGGAAAATAAAGACTTTTTTTATTTTTACCACCATAATGTAGTCACAAGGCACAGCGCGCGGCATTGAGCTTGCCTTGCTTGCTGAGTCTCTCTCTTATGTCTGAGTGTAGGTTCAATCCCAATCGGGACAATGATAATTTTTATAATCCCTGATCCAGCAAAAACACGGCGATAAAAAGTGGAAAACAAAGTGCCTTGACACTAAACTTCGCTCTGTCAACCCTGCTATATATCGTCTAATCTTAATATAAAATATACATCTCCATATAATATATTTCCATATAATATTATTATTGTAAACAAGAAAGATAACATTTGTCTCTTTATAAGATCATTGCGCTACATATATTATGATGTGAAGGCCATATTAGCGATATGTAGAATGTACATATGAATGTGGGTACTTTACTTAATTAAAGATTCAATCTTCGAAACGAAATCCTACGGAATGTTCGACTAAAATCTCCAGATACTAAAATCTATATATAAAAGTTATTGAGAAACAAAATCTTTCGAAGATATTTAAATAATAAAAAACATCTTCACGCAATTATTGTGCATTGCAGGATAGGCAAGAAAAACCTCGTGTTAAGACACTATTCCCCACCGGTCGTCATTTTTTTTAAGACTACGTGGCGGAACTGAACGCCGCGCAATAATAAGATATTTAAAGAATAACTCCGTACTCTAAAGTTAGAATAACTCCATACTCTCACGTTTAAGCGGGCGAAGCCGTGTTTGGGCCGCTAGTATTAAATATGTTCATAATGCCAGAGCTTCGCAATGGGACATGAAGGATCTGAATGTGAGCACGACGCTTGTGAGTTCGATCCGCTATTGTAAGAAAGCATACTTCCATTATATCGCTCCGGTAATACAAAGCGCGGCGTTAAGTTCCACCGCTCAACACCCAATGTAGATAGTGCGGCGCATGGAGAACGGAATGTCTTAACACCCATCTAAGTACCCTACTATACGCGGGTTACAAATACAAAGAAGCTTGAGATATATGAAGATGAGAAACAAACATAGTATTATAATAAACATCTTTTAACGCTACTTTACTATCTTATCTATATTTTTTTAGTCATGACCGAAATATTGACTTCGAGATAGACATGATGCAAAATTCAATACCTTACTATCTATATTATTATTTCAGCTTCACGTTGTATCCCGCACACAGCAGGGTAGGCAGAAGGAACCTAGTGTTAAGACACTGCGTTCCCCACTTTCTGCTGAATTCTGGAGACATTGCGTGTTGAGTGGCAGAACTCAACGCCTCGCTTAACCTCGACACCAGAGCGAAGAAATGAAAATATAAATTTAAGAAAATATTTCATCTCCTCGAGTGGGGATCGAACCCACAATCAGTCGGTTTTACAGTCACATTTCGTGCCGTTGCGCCACGACTGGTTTCATATCTATATCTATACTACAATTATATTATAAAGCTGAAGAGTTTATTTGGTTGAACGGTCTAATCTCAGGAAGTACTAGTACGAATTGACAAATTCTTTGCGTGTTAGATAATCTATTCGCCGAGGGAGGCTATATATAACATCATGTTAATCGTGCCGATATAACCCACTCTGTATCTATAGTCAGAGCTATCTCGGACACTTAAAGCCCGGTTTCTACCGGGCACGTTAAAGATTACGCTGAACTCATAAGAGAGCCGATAAACAATCGAGCGGAAAGGACTGAGCGAACAGAGAAGAGAGAGTTGAAATAAACTCACTCAGTTCTGGGGAGTGGAGCTCTACTCCAGTTATAAAATACAAAACTATTTGTTGGTGGTAATGTAAATTTATTTTGTTTAATTGGAGTTCGTTCCGCCTGAGCATTGTTACCCGCTCATTTTTCTTTCACGGTGGAAACCGGACTCTAGAATGTATCGTCTCATACGCAACTCTCGTTTATTTCCATTTGACCAAGCAGACGAAGCCGCAGGTAAAAACTAAATATTGAAATACAAATAAAAATAATCTTGATTATTTTGATGTATATATTAAGGGCATATTTTTACTTAGAAATATTGTTATATATATTATTGTTATATATTTATTTGCACTTTATTGTGCACAACTATTTAAATAAATATAAAAAAGCAGGAGAAAAGACATAATTGATGCGGAAAAGGCGGTGCGGTGTGACTAATCACCGATATTTTCCAGATTTTTTTTATATTCTCTTTAAATAAAAAAAATAATAAATCTTAGTGCTCCCCTACACTCCCCAAGCCTATTGCCGTTTTTAAATGCCATATGCCAAATTTAAATTTTCTAAGTACTATAGTTTCTTCTGCGCGTCAGTCATTCAGTAAAACAGAGTTTTATAAATAAGTTAACTACAGGACACTTCGTCGCGTACAATACGCGTTGTCATAGTAACGTGTATGTCACTTTATACAAAAACGGCTTCGCCCGCATACCTATTATTCTTTTATTATGTTGTATTTTCCAACAGATTGATTATATAATTATATATTCAATTATGACTAACTTCTTTTTACAATTCTGAGAAGGTAAGTTTCAATGTTCATATAAAAAAAACTGTGAATAAAAATGTACTTGCAAATTTCAAAATTTTTTTGTCACAAAATTCCCTATTGTGATTTATTTATAAGAGATAGATATACGGTGTCGCGAACTTACTAATAAAATTGAATGTTTTTGTGGTACAAAAAAAACTTAAACCATAATGTTATGTATAATAGCATTCATACAAAACAAACAAAAAGTAAATCCAACCACTAATTCCAGAGATCTTAGCGTTTAAACATGCAAACAAACTCGTAAAAATGGGCATGTACAAAGTTTTCGCTTCGCATATTAATAAATAGATAAATAAGGATTTAATCTAGTGCGTCAGGCACGCAGTGTCTTAACACTAAGTTTCCTCTGCCTACTCTGATATATGCAGGACACACTGTGAAGCTATTAAATATATTTATGATGATATTAAAGCATACAAAGCGATAATATTTATCAACAGAGCTTCCTTTGAAGTTTACAGTTGTGCGATAAAAAAAATCATGTTAGTAATTTTCTTTATAAACATGACTTCATTAAGATGACGTTATGTGACGATATAGGAGAATGAGTTTGGTTCATAATAAAAATAGTCATAACTCCTCTAGAACTCAGCCGAAAGTGGGGAAAGGAAGCGAAGACACGCTAGGTTTGCTTTACTTTATATTGGATTCCCAGATTCCCTGTCTACCCTGCTGCGGAATATAGCGTGATGCTAAAAGAGAACCTGGTGTCAAGATACTCCGCTGTCTTTCCTGCCCAAATTTGGCAAATTAGGGTTTGAGTGGCGAAACTTCACGCCGCGCTTTGTCTTACGAGTACAATAGCGAAAATAATAAATTGCTTCGGGTGAGAATCGAACCTACAACGATGATTACAGTTCTGTTCCACAGCGGCACGATAGCCTCAAATCTATAGCATAAAGCTGAAGAGTTTATTTGTTAGAACGCACTAATCTCATAAACTTATGGTTTGCATTAAGAATTAAGGAGGATATATTTTGCATTGAGTTCCACCATATACATCACGCAATATCTCCAGAATTGAGCAGAAAGTGGAGAACGAAAGTGTCTTAACACTAGTTCCCCAGGTTCCCTCTGCCTACCCTGCTGTGTTTAGAATACAGCGGGAAGCAAAAAAAAAATACAACACAATGGTGTCACAACTTCCCCAAAAATTTAGAATATGAAACTAAAAACACAATAACTCATTTCAATTCCAAATCAGAACAAAGTCAGAATATTCATACAATTTCATTCAATGCAAATAAATGGTTTGTAATTTAATCACTTCTTTATAAATCTACATATGTACATACATCTATACATATAATATAATAAAATTGTAACTGTTTGTTGTCTGTACATGGAAGATATATGAGAAAATGCATCATTAGGGGAATTTATCAATGTAAATGAACCAATACAAAACAATGATTTTTAAAATTTTTGTCTGTTTAATGGTTTGTTTGTTAGGCCATGTGTTTGTACACAGTAATCTCAGAAACGACTTAGCAAATTTAAATGAAATTTTCAGTATTTTGACAAGCTTCCCTTAACATTTAGTATATGTTTTATTTAAATTGGACATGAATAAAAAGTATATCAATATAAAGTTGTTTTATCGAATTTGAAGAAACATTAGTTTTCAACGTCTTTAAAATAATAACATTATACGAATACAATAACACGCAATACAAGTTAAATTAGCAAATAACTAAATATGTGGTTCAATCAATTATTTCTTAATTTACATGGCTCATCGATTCATCAGTTATTTCTTAATTTACAGGGCTATACCAAGATACACAGAAAAGCAATTAATTCTATTTTCCACTTTACTTAATCTTGATTTACTTAATAAAAATGTTAATTCGGTTGGAACTATATATGACATACAGTCATACATACTTTGATGATATAAACTTAACTTAACTTAGCTTCACGCTTTATCCCTAGCGGGGTAGTCAGAGAGAATGGAGCGCCAAACGCTACGGTCTCTACATACCTCTTTCGCCTCGTCCACTGTCATCAACCTCTTCATACATGCCCTTCGGGGGTCCTCATGCTTTTTACGTGACCTTCCTCCAGTATCTTTGATACTGTGTTTTCGAAGGTCAACCGAGGTCTCCCCCTACCTCTCTTACCGCTCACTTTTCCATCATAAATCTTTTTTGCCATTTTTTTATCACACATTCGTTCGACGTGCCGAAACCAGCTGAGCACATTCTTTTTCATTCTCACCGTGACATCCTCACTAGTACCTGCCATTCTATGTACCTCTTCATTGCGGATTCGATCAGCTAAGCTGACTCCGCATATTCTACGAAGAGATCGCATCTCCACAGCATCTTTCTTTCATTCTTCTTCTGTAATACCCACATTTCGCTGCCGTATCACAGAGTCTGTACCAAAACTGCATTGTGTACGGCCAAATGCGCAGCTGTGCTGACGTTTCGCCGTCTCATCAATGCAGCTAAGGCTCCGTTAACCCTGTTACCGGCAGCAATACGCCTTTCCACATTCATCTCGTATCACTTCATTCACTTGTTCTAATATCTTACTATTTACACTGATCTTGCATTCCATCCTTTCTTCATCTCTTTCAAAAATGATATAAACAAATAACTATAATTATAAAATAAATATAGTAAATACTCAATTATAAATATAGTAAATACTCAATTATAAATAAAAGTTAGCATTGAAATTTTCAATACAGACATATTCAGCAGTACCAGTAAGTTACATCAAGACAATTATCGAATGAACTCTTCAGCTTTGTAATATTAATAAAGATGTATACACAAGTTTATAAATTGATAATCATAAAGATAGATGTGTCAAAGGAGAAAATTTGTATAGAATCTATGAATGAGAATGGAATAATGGTATATATAATCATCTTACTATATATACCATTAGCCTGGTATATATAGTCATCTTACTGTTTAAAAAAATTAAACAAAATAAATATACATATACTATACTATACTATACTATATGCTGTTATTTATCTTTTTGTATAGGTCAGTTCAGTTCTTCATTATTCATAAAGGTTCAAAACACCACAAGTGTTTTGAACTTTTATTCCATTCTCGTGTAAGCCTTCATTTTTAACATGTACTTTTATTCATAGGGGCTTTCATTTTTATTATACACATATATATATCAAGACCAGTCATGGGACATGGGCACAAAGTTTGTGAGTTCAATCCCCATTTGAGGAAATGAGATATTTATTTACATTTAAATTTCCATTTCTTTGCTCTGGTTTTGAGACAAAGCGCAGCGTTGAGTTCTGCCACTCAACAGGCAAAGCCTCCAAAACTTGGCAGAAAGTGGGGAACGGAGTGTGTTAACACTAGGTTCCCTCTGCCTACCCTGCTGTATGTGGGATACAGCATGAAGCTGATAAGAAATAAATATAACAAAAAAATAATAGTGGATAAATAACAATGGATTAATTATAAGGATAAATTATACCCCGTAATTAATAAAATTTTACTCAAGCTAACTTGCAACCACAGATTTAAAATTAGTATATCCAATTTTTATATATATTCTTCTATATTCATATTTAATGTACTGGTGGTGTCATTTTCTTCCGTCAAATATTACTATGAGAAAAGTCTGTAATTTAAAAATTTCAAAAATTTTTCATAAATATATGTAAATATACATAACCTACGTATGTAGGACAACATAGCAAAAATAACTATAAATCACTTCCTTTCCTCATTTTGTTTGTACATCTTGTATAGAATTGTACTAATGTATACATAATTTTTTTAATAATTTCATCATAATGTATATTTACTAAACAATGTTAAAGCGATTTCACACATACATAAAAAAAATGTTAATTAATTAACAAATAGGTTATGTCCTTGTTTGTATATTATTTTTTTTCATCTACCAAATAATAAACTTTTAAAATAAAGAAAACTTATAATAAACAAAAAAATCACTATTTTCTTATTAGAATCTCTTTGCAAGGAAACTAAGAAACAACTGACCTACTAACACAATGTTCAACTAATTTGATTAACACTATAACGTAAATATACCATACCATTAACCTTACTATTATATATTATTAAGCTTCATGCTGTATCTCGCATATCTATCTAGCAAGGTAGGAAACCTAGTGTTAAAACACTCCGCTCACCAAGTATCGCCCAATTTACGATATATTAGATCATGAGAGGCGGAACTCAACGTCGCGATTTGTCTTGTAACCACAGTTGGGAAATGAAAACATTAAATATATTAAATATAATTGTTAATTAAACGCATTATATTACTAAAATACATACCGATGTTTTGCAAGTTATAGGTCATCAAATAAGTTGTTTTCGACACATTTTCGTGCCGCCGGCGTCTCGCATTGCTAAATACATTAAACAAAAAAGGTCAGCTTGTGAAATTTCTCATAAATATTCGCACTGAACAAACAATAAAATGTTTTTTATCTTTTTGTATTATTGCGTACACTGAATCTAGATTTAGTTATTATTAAAATATAGGCACTGTGACGCGGTTATTATGTTTTTATTGTCCTTTCTAGGGCACTTGTCGGTATTATTAAATTGTTTAATAATTTTCAACAAGAAAATTATCTATTTGACGTGCGATGTGCGTGAACGCGTGACGTGTTGTGACGATATTGATATGATGTATCGATATCGACAATCGATATGTTTATGTTTTTTAATTATATTTAAATTTATTGTATGTATAATGGCGTCATATTCTTGTGTATTAATAACTCAAGAGATGTTTAAAGAAAAATATGGTATTAGACAATCTGACTTTTATTCATAGATATAAATTTGAGATTTGAGCAGCAGCAGAGGGAACCTGATATTAAAACTCTCCATATCTCACTTTTTGTTCAATTTCTGTAAATGTATAGTGTGTTTTACCACACTATACATTCAAAAGCCGCCTTTTTTCCTATGATTTCATTATAACTATAAGATTCCTTGTACATAATATATATATTCTGTGTTTTTAAACAATATTATAATATTTAATATTCAGTTTTGAGCAAAAAAAACAGAAAGCGACAGAAGAGTTACTCTAAATTCAAAGCATTTCTCGGACAAGGTACTAAAATAAAAAAAAAACATGTAATTATGAAAACATCAACGTATAATATTAGTTAAGAATATTCAAATAACAATCTCAATTTTATACTACTTAATTAAAACACAATTAACAATTAACTTTCTTATTTTTAATAATGTAAATATTATAAAAACTTATCACTACTTACATTTCATCGATTTATAAATTACTTACATCACTGAAATTAAATTCACAGATATTTTTTATACCATAAACAAATGTAACAATAAAATACACAACAATCTATTGTTATATTTAATACATTTTATTAAATTTCTATAATACTAATATTTGGCTTATACTTTGTAGTTTGAGCTATATATTTTTATATTTGTTACTTTAAAATTGATAATACTTAGCTGTAAGATTATATATCTACTATATATAATGTATATTTACCGGAATTATATTTTTTTACCTCAAATTATATTAAATTTGGCTATAAAATTATATATTTATATAATTTTAATCTTATGCTATATTATATTTGGCTGTAAGATTTAATCTATGCTTGATGTTTGAAGGTTTATAATTTTGGCGCGAAAATAACAACTGAGATAGGTTTTTAAATGTTAACGTATTTACTTACGATAATGTTATACAAACTGTAATATCGATATGATAAATGAAGATTATGGTAAGTTTTAATTATATTATTGTTAACATATCTTTAAGAGATTTTTACAAATTGTTGCACAAAGACAATTAATACTTAGAATTATCATTTGGCAAAAGCGTGTGCTATTTGGTAATCATTATTTTTTGCTATCAAATAAAATAAAACTTATCATATGAAATTTCAATTATAATTATATAAAATTTTAGTTATATATTATATACATTCGATTTCAATTCCAGTTGATTTTATCCGACAAAAATATCGCTTAGCAATTGTAATAGCTGTTATAAAAACTAAGCCACAAAACAAAACGATGGAAGATTATATAAATGATTTAAAACGTACTTATATTGAAATAAATAATTGTAATATATCAGTTTGTGAGGAAGATTTTAATTTGAGTGATAATGAAAGTGACAACAGTGCTACAATATTAAAAGACTTTGCATTTGTTAATGTAGAAGATGTCATACAAAATAAAGATGTTTACTCTCAGACAATTAATCATAATATTGAAAATTCTGTGAATAATGTAAGTGACTTAAAAAATTATGTCGACTGTAATTACGGTCGTTATTTTATAAATATTTAATACTAGTCAGATTAACTTAAATTTACCTTTTAAGATTTTTAGTATTGACTAATACCAGCTACAACAGATTTTACAAAATGTCCAAATAACTATATAACATTGGTAACCACAATTTTTTATCAAATGTACATTTCACTAGTTAATTACATAATTTTTACTGTAACATATAATAAATGTGAGTGCCATTCTTATTCAGAATTTTTTTTTCATAATAATGAAAAACGATGGTTTGTTTCGACGAAGTCCGCATTTTCTTTTGTTGTTGATTTTAATGTACAATTTTCATAGAATGTGAAGAAATGAGTGAATGTTTTCAGCAATTCCTTTTTTTCTTTGTAACCTCTTACGACGTAATTTTCCTAATATCCATCTCTGTCATTCTTTTTCATTACATTGAATAAAGCAAGTGATTGTTCCTTAGTTTAAGATATAATTATTTTAATTCATTTTAAAAAAGTAATGTTATTCCACAGATTCAAAATATAAATTCCCAATCAACATATTGCGAAACACTGAACAGTACAAATATAAATTTTGATGAAAATACTTATTTATCTTTAACACAAGATGCTATATTAGACAATACTATTATAAATATGAATAAGAATCCCACAAGTGATTTACGAGTTACAACTGAATTTTATAACGAACTAACAGATAAACATACACATATAAGTCAAAGTCAAGACAATTTTATAATATGTAATAAGCATTTATTATCAAAAGAAGGAAGTAAAAGTGGTGAAAGTTCTCATACAATGCAAAATGAGCCCAATTTGTATATAGATAATAATAATAATAATATTTCAGAAAAACAAATCACCAGCTTTAATTTAAACAACGAAAACTTCAAAGCAATAGACAAAATAGATGTTATGGAAACTAATAATTTGAACAGTTGTAATTTTTTGATTGGTCAAAACTTTTTAACTGAAGTTTGTGCGGAAAGTTCCCAAAATATTTTGACCAACAATTTAAACAGCAATAATAACAGCACAGTAAATTCTGATTTATTTCCACTCGACTTATCTTCATCTAATACAAACAATAATAACCAAATTAAGAAATCAAAAACATCGACACCATTCTCTCAAAACTTAGATGAATTGGGATATTTCACTGATTCCAGCCAATTTACTTTGAATTCTATACTAAATGTTACAACAAAAAAAGATATACATCCAAACTTAGATAACACTAACATAGAAAACAAAGAAATTAAAATAAATTATATATTAGACAGAAAAAATAAAATATCTGATACTAATTTAGACATCAATAACAACGTAGAACAATATAGGACATTGAATAATAATTTAGAAGTAAATAAAAATACAAAAATACAAGATTTTAATAGTATTGCAGATGTAACAGAATCTCAAATAGAAGTAGTTACGTTCAAAGTTTTAGAGGAATTGAATAAGGTAAAGAATTACTTGAGTAGAAGAGAAAGAGAGAGTGAGAGATGGAGAAATAGCCAATTAGACGCTTTTAGTCGAGGTAAGATACTTTTCATCGAGGTACTTAATTTTTTTTATATTGTTTATTAGAGGTCGGTCATGGGCGATGGCACAGGGGCTCAAGCGTACGAGTTGTAAGCACGACAGATTGTGGGTTCGATTCCCACTGAAGGAAATGAAATAGTTTATATTTTAATTTCCTGCTCTGGTAACGAGGCAAAACGCAGCGTTGAGTTCGGAAAATTTCTTAATGGAGAACGGACCATCTTAACAGACACTCCGTTCTCCATTCCCATTAAGTAGGTTAACATGTTAACGGCTTAACATGTTCTCTCAGCCTACCCTGCTACGTATGTGATACAGGATGAAGGTTACAAATATGTTTAATAATTTTTATTGCTTAAAACTATTTTTTATTCGAAGAACACACAAGGGGAATGTAATTTAGAATAAAATTTCGTCGTTTTTTCCCAGTGTCGGACACAATGTCGATGTCATTGTCAAGTGTAAGTGAGTCCGCGCAGTGTCTGCTGCGGCACGTCACTCACAGCGCCCTGTTGTCGCGCACCGCGCACATCACTAGCCACGTTGCTGAAGTAAACATTATTTTTATTTACCTTTATTTGCACTTAAATATTGATTTGAAATGTAAAAAATATTTTAAGAATTATTTTGATATAGAGGTCGTCGTGATCCGGTGGCACCAGAGTGTGACTACAAACGCGAAGGTTGTGGATTCAATTTCCATGCGGGGTTTATTTAATTTCTTCACTCTCAAGCAAGTCAAAGTATACACAGACAACATTAACAGAAGTTGCCTTTTTTAATTAAATCGAAAATTTTCTTAAATTCTTGGGCAAAATATATATAAGTATTTTTTATTTCTATTAAAAACCACAGTGGAGAACAGAAGTATCTCCATAGAGGACGGAATGTGTTCACAATAGGTTCCCTCTGCGTACCCAGCTATGCGCGTAATACAACATGTTGCTAAAAAAACAAATAACTATAGCATTACATTATTTTAGGTATTAGGTGATCTAATAAACACCCTGCACGAAGACGAAAAATATCCGAACTTTTTAGAAACTTTATTAGAAACAATCGATAACTTACTACATTATATATATGAAGGAAACAACTGCGAAGAAAACATTGTAATTATACAAATTATTTTTATTATTTTTGTAATAAGATCTTTTGATTATCTCGATTTTTACATATTTCCATTTTACAGTTTCATTTAAACTTCTTAACCGAATTAATCGTGTATATTTAGGTTCGTATTTTTAAACCGATCTCAACTCTGAGATCGCTCTCAGAGCTTAGCGGTTCTTAATACAGGCCAGTAATTTGAAGTGACCATAGACTACTGCAAAATGTTGGAAACGTCGAGAGGTTCCAAAAATGTATAAAACTAAATATACGCGATTAATCTAGTTAAATAATTTTATTTAAACATTATATATTTTTTAGACAACGTATAATATTTTTAACGTAGCGGGATTTGAGCCCGCGCCTTACTTTACGGTAGCTCTTGCTGTGTGTTTTTGTCGAAGTATATTATTTTATATAAATAATATTTATTTTTCCTCCACTTATCTCACTTGGAAATATTGGTATACTTACTTAGACTTAGATTGACTGTAAACACAATGTGGGTTCGATTTCTACAAGAGTCCCCCTAGTTTAATTATATAAATACTAAAACTTAATATATGTTATATGTGTCGTTTAATTTATATACAGAAAGAACAGCTTCATCTTAAATGAAATATTTTTTTTGTGCTGTCAGACCTATAAACGTCAGTTAACATTTAATTGCCATTAAATTCAATTACAGATAACAAAGAAAGAACAAGCCATTAACCGTCTTCTTCACTTAAATAATTCTCAATATATAATAGAATATACAATACAAAAAATAACTACCATTTTAAACAAATTCACGCGAGACATCAAAAACGAAAGGTTCGAAATTCAATTCCCGGATAAGGCAGAAAATATTTGCCACATACTTCATATATTACAGGTAATATTAGACAAAAACGCAAAAATACAGACAAACACACAAAAATCATTAAATTTAAACCAAAGTCAATCGCAGGAGTTAAAAAAAAGTGCTTTAACGGATGTATGGAGGAAAAAGTGGTGCGGGAAAGAGAGTGTTAGTGAGAAGAGTGCGGGAAGCGAGGGCAGAGTTTTGAAAGAGTGTAGCGGAGTGTTACGCGAGTTACTCGTTGAAGGAATGAGCGGGTTTAATTTGATCGCGTTTTTAGCATTGAAATGTTATAACTTGTTACAGGATTAATTGGCTTTTTGAAAGTTATTAATCAAAAAATATTTATTTTCTATAATAATCGCCAAATCTATTGTTAAAACATTCTATTGTCTAATTTTCACACAATTCTAGAAATAAAATAATTTCAGCAGGAATCGAGCAGGAATAATATGTAATAAAGTAATCTTTATTGCTTACTTTTACAATTTTTTTAAAATTTCGTACTCTTGATCTTCAGATAAAATAAAAAATGATGTTGACAGACAGACATACAGACAGACGAACAGAGATCCTATAAGGGTAGCTGAAGGCTATGTAGAGGAGAAACTAAGTGTTAGTGTGAAGATTGTGTATAGTAAGGGAGAGTTTATTTCTGGAAATGCTACAATTTATTGTAGGGTTAGTTGTTTTTTTTTTGTTTTATTATTATTATTATAAAATGTATTGGAAAATTTGTGTTGTATATTTCTATTAGTGAGTTTTTTACTTTATTTGTTAATTCATTGGAAAAATTAAACATAATAAAAAAAACAAAAAAATATATTTATTAATATTTTTATATGTGTATTTTACAACCTGAAAAATACAAAAATATCTGTTTGGAAAAGTTATGAAACGTTAATCAAAATTTCTTATCTCTTATATTGCAACTTTATAAATATCTAGCTGTATATACTAATAAACACAATTCAACCTTACAAATTCAATCTTTTGTAAATTTTTTAAAACTTTTTTTACAAGCTTTTATTTAACTTACCGTGTTAGTAGTGATATGTATTAGTACAAAATGGCCACCGCAACAAAATGGCGGATTAAACAAACTTGTTCAGCCCACCTAATATGAATATCAAATGAAAGAGCTTGATTTGTAAAATAAAATATACTATAAAAAAAAATTAGAGACAAAACAACAAATCTTGTTATTAGAAAGATTTTTAGTTTAAATTTTTTATATAAAATCGTTTAAAATATCCTATTAAATTAATACTTAAATTGATCTTAAATACTTTTTCTCCTAATCATTACATTAACTACAACAGTAATACGAGCATTAGTTCTCAAAATAAAAGAAAATTTGAACATAGATAATAATTTATTAAAATTAACTACAATATCAGATAATAAAAAAATATTTCTAGAGATTGCGGCATTGAGTTCCACCACTCAATACACAATGCCATTTGCTAGTATTGATATTTAAATTATTCGTGAGATATATAAGAGGTTCAAAATTATATTTATTCATATAATGCTGATATTTCTTCTTCAAGTTTCGCTTTTTCACAAACTTCCTTCAAATGTCTGTTTAGTTTACTGTTACCCTGAAATAGAGTAAAAATTAATAAAAAAGTCGTTAAAAATTAAAGTTTTTTTTATTGTTTATGTAAACACAAATTTAAGAGTCGTATAGCGGCATAAATTGTAAACACGACGATAATGGGTTCGATTCCTACTAAGAGAAAGAATAATTTAATATTTCCATTTCCTCGCTCGGGTAACCATGCTAAGCACGACGTTGAATTCCACCACTCAATACGCAATGTCTAAAAAAAATTCGGCAGAATATGGGGAACGGAATGTTTTAACACTAGGTTCCCTGTCAGTACGAAGCTATATGCTGGATACAGCGTATAGTTAACAACATAATATGATTTTTTTAAAATTAAATAAATGTTTTTAAAATAAAAAAAATAGTGTTAAGTTTAATGTCACTTAATTTTAGTGCTATATAGAATTAGGGACCTTCAAGGCCTTACAAGGTAATTAACAAGCACTGTTTAAGTAATTTTCAAGTGACATAAAAATATCTGTAGTGTCAGTCCTACAGGAAGCTATTCTGTGATAGCTTTCAAACATACATATTAAAATATAGTGACAAAAACTACCTTAAAACTATTCCCACACAAATGACACACCGCCATCTTGACATCAGATTTCCCACTGTGACCTCTAATGTGCCTCAATAATGACTTCCTTGTAGTATAACGCGCGGGGCATATGGGGCAAGTGTGTGCTTGTATTTGCACCCCTTGTACCACGTTGTCTGTTTGTACTCTTGTGTCCATTTGTACCCCAGTATCCAATTGTACCCCAGTGTTCAATTGTACCCTAGTGTTTAATTGTACTCCGGTGTTCACTTGTACGCCGGTGTCTAGTGGAACTCCATGTCCCCCGTGTATTGTCTGCATGTGTGACGAAAGAGCACGTTGTGTGGGGCATATTCGACCGCATATGGGACATTCGAATCTGAAAACGATACCTTAATACGGAATTTGGTATTAAAAAATAAAGAGGACAAATTCGTGCGGTGAGTGAGACATCGTTTGATTGTAAAAGTGATGGTTGCGGGTTTGTGCCTCACATTGATAATAAATGAATTATTATTTTAAAAATTAAATTAAATCAGCTTCACGTTCGCTTACGCTTCACTTCACCTAGTGTTAAGACACTCCGTTCCCCACTTTCTGCCGAATTCTGGAGGCATTGCGTGTTGAGTGGCAGAACTCAACGCCGCGCTTAACCTCGACACCAGAGCGAAGAAATGGAAATATAAATTTAAGTAAATATTTCATCTCCTCGAGTGGGGATCGAACCCACAACCAGTCGGTTTTACAGTCACACTTCGTGCCGCTGCGCCACGACTGATCTCTTATTATTATTATATTATATTATTTTATATTTAAATTATTTTACTTTTTTCGCATTTAGTCAAGCGCGGCTTTACACAAATATAATATAAAAATAGGTTCCCTGTGTTCTTTGTTGTATAATAATACAGTAATAACCGTTAAAATGAAACAAAGCAAAGAATAGTTATAAATCAAGCTGGATATTTGGTGAGGTAGACAACGTTTGTACCATACTCTTTAATATTTTTAATCAGTTAGTCAGTATAACATTAGTTTAAATGGCAATACAGGTAAGTAATTTCAACATAGTTTTAAAATAGTAAATAATAGTAAAATTATAATTTAATCTAAACTCCTAGCAAAAAATACAATAAATAAACAATTTTACCCACACAGAGGGTAGTCCCGCAAAAAAACGTAAAAAAACTCACAAAACACTCTGATGCCTGGCACTCCTGCGTCTATGCTCCACCAGACCCTTCCGGGACGCGAAGAGAGCGCCGCACGCGCACGCGTGTGGCCGCCCGCCACGCGCGTGCGTGCGCTCGTGCGCCGCGCGCGAGTACGGGCTGCGGAACTGAGCGCCGCACTGCGAACACGCGAACGTGTGCGACACGTGCTTGCTGAAGGAAAAAAGGAAACATTGTGGTAAGTGGTACAGTGCGCTCGAATAGTGATGGCCCCTGTGAAGATAAGCTTTCTAAGCTTTTGCGCATTGTCCGCTTCCGTTAGGGAAGAAAGTCGTCAAAAAGAAGAGGAAGATTTATAAGTGGAAAACTAATATATATAAACTAATATATTATAAATCTTATTGTGTGAATAAATTTAACAAAATCTTCTGTAAAAAGCGCACCGATGTTCCTGAAGCATGTAGACTTGAAAAATAAGTAGTGACTGGGAGGAAAAAAAAAATATAGTGAAAAGCATTAGTTAGGCTACAGGTACACAAAAGGAATTCAGTGCCAAAACGCTCCATTCTTCATGTATAAATATTATTGTACGAATAAATGTAGCTAAATTACGAATATATGTGAGGGCCGCGGAACTCAACGCCACACTGTGAACACGAGAAGTTGCAAAGAATGTCGGTAACGATTCCTTCTTATATTATATTCTTATGCGTAATTGGATCGAAACCTAACCGAAACGATAGTATGAATGTTTCTCATATAATAGCCTTATAACAGAACTTTTTAACAGACTGAAATCGGACTGACAACAAAATAATCAAAACCATCCATCAAAGAAATAACTTCAGCGGTTCACGCCGTATCCCGCTTATAGCAGAGTAGAGGAGGAAACTTAGTATCAAGACACTTTGTCCTTCTCATATAAGAATTTAGTAAAATTTAATACAGACAGATATATCTTATACTCACATCATATGCGTCCTCAGAGCTCGTTGCGTACTGAAGCCGTCTCCACACGCGCCGCACGAGTGCAGGCGGCCGCTGCACTTTCGCGTGTGGACGCGCCTTACGTGCTGCTGCAGGCCGCTGGCGTCTCTGGGAATTATAATATAAAAGTTAATGAGCGGCGTTGAGTTCCGCCACTCAATACGCAATACGTCCTGAATTCGGTGGAAAGTAGATAATGGAAATGGAGTGTCTTAACATTAAGTTCCTAGGTTCCCTCTTTCCACCCTGCTATGTGCGGGATACAGCGTGAAACTAAAAAATAGTTCATGTAATATTTCAATCACATTTGCATAGCGTGCGACTCTAAATGCTACTGTCATAAGTTCGATTTTCACAATAATAATTTTTCACTCTGGTAAAAAGACATAAAAATAAAAAACTTAACAAAAAAGAACTCACTTAAACAAATTCCCACACAAATGACAAGAGACTGTTTCGACTTCTTTTATTGTACAGTTATGCCCTCTCTGGGCTCTGGGTCGTAGGTTCAATCCACATTTGGTGCAAATATATATCTCTTTATGAGTAGCCATATGAGCTCTTAATAAAGCAAGTGTGGAGAAACGTAGTGTACATGTTTCACATTGGTGTTGGCCATTTGACTGAAATTTTAATAAAGCATAAGGCCATCACGCTTTTCCCGTATATAACATAGTGGGCAAAAAAAACCTAGTTATGACACCCATTTCTTATGTAGAGGAAGGAAATGAAAATAACTTACTACTCTGAATGGGTGTGGAACCCATAACCGTGTTTACATTCAGACGCTGCGTCACGAATGTAATGATCACACAAATAAATTTTAATTCAAGTGGACCAAAATATTATTTTAAGTCGTTGAGCAGGAGCACAAGCGTGCAACTGTAAACGCGACCGCAAACATGCAATATCTTGAAAATTAGACGTGAGTGAAGAATGGAGTACCTTAGCACTGGATTTTCTCTGCCTACTCTGCTATATGTGGATACAGCGTTATACCGAAAAAAATATATAAAATCATACCTCTTCATGTCTCATCATGTGAGCTTGATAAGTATCTTTGAATAAAAATCCTAAAGCACAATTAAAACATTTAAATTCTGATTCTATATATTTCTTTCCTTTCCTATTTGCTTCTAGTTCTGCCTTCTGTTCTTCTAAACTTAAAATAATCTTCTTGTAGCCTTTCTTCTTTCTTTTTTTTACTTTTTTCTTATTTAACACATCAGTTGCTTCATTATTTACATTTATCTCATCTATTTCCATGGTTTTATCAATAAAATCTTCATTTTGTGGATAATCATTAACTAACTTCCGCTCTGTTTCTGTTTCATTATTTATATTTTTATTACTTATATTTAAATTTTCAATGATTTGTTCATTTCCATTTAAATTTGTGTTATTTTCATTATTTTCTACTTCACAATAATCATGAGCGTCAGTACCGTCATTTTCTTCTTCAGAATATTCATGTATGTCATTACTCTCATTACCTAAAGCTTCATTTATGTAATTTTTTGGTGTGAAATCAAAATTATTAACATTTTTACTTTTGCAATGATAATTATTTTCATCTATTTCATCATTATTTTTAACATTTTGATATTGACATTGTGTGAAATAATCATTATAATCATTATCGTGTTCTAATTTAACATATTCATTGTCATTATTATCATTTGTGTCATTAGCATCATTGTCATGAGTGAATTGGTAAATTTTGCTCCTTTGATACTGATTGCAGTCTTCTGGACATAAAACATTTAATTCTAAATCACTCTTTTGTAAATTTAAAGTTCCTTTTTCTCTGAAATACAAAATATAAGAAATATAAAAAATATGTTATTTAACAAAATTTATTTCAAATATATATTTTTTTTATTTTATAAAATTTATGAATGTTTAATCTATAATTTTACCAACATATAAATCTGAAGGGTTTGTTTGTTAAGTTTAACTCATCAACTACCCGGAGAGCATGTATAAAGGGGTTGATAACAGTGGACGAGACGAAAGAGGTATGTAGAGACTGTAGCATTTAGCACTTTGTTCTCGGTGACTACCTCGCTAAGGATAATGCATGAAGTTAATAAAAATGCATGCTATAATTATTTTTATCAATTATATCATTTTATGTTATTTATATAGTTTGTTATTTATATAGTTTGTTAAAACCATAGAAAAGGTTCAGTCTAGATTTCTTCATATAATATACAATATATTGCTGGAAAAGTTAAAGTTATATGCAGAAACAGGGGATGGAAGTTTCTTAATAGGCATGGAGTGTCTATACAGCTCTCTAGGTTCCCTCTCTCTACTGTGCTATGTGAAGGATACAGTATGAAGTTAAAAAATAATACCTAAATAACACAGGATATTCTAAGCTCCGTTTCAAACAAATGGATCTGAAGAGAGAAAGCTTGTTCAAAACATGACAGCATATGTAACACAACTGCGAGTCAGGACATAACTGTAATATTAAATAGAAAATTGGTAAAAATTATATTTTAAATCTAACATAATGATATGATTTTTTTCTCTGAATAAACACTATAACAATATTTAAAATTAGATAGTATAGAGAGAATCATTTGTTTCTGTTGTCTCTGCAAATCATTCAACATCAAATTGGAGAATTTGGATTTGGACATTATATTTAATGTATTGTATACTTAATTGATATTTCCTTAAATGATAATTATTGTATCACAGACACATATGCCATTAGATGGCTAATAGCAGTACATGTATTTAACATACATTTAATTTATTATGCAATTACATATTTGCTAGTAGTTACTCTGGTGGATATAGCATAGCATATAGCGTTATGGATGAACAGAAACTAATATTAGGATAGTCCCATCTCTATACATATAAATAAGTACAATCATTATTAAAAAATCATGATGTATCCTACATATAGCAAAACAGAAGAAACATGGTGTTAAGACACTCTGCTCCCCACGCACAGCAAAATTTTCAAACCACTGCGTGTTGAATGGCATTGTGAGTTATCTGGTTACTAGACTGAAGAAATGAAAATCAATTTTGTCTCATGAGAATGGAATTGACAACCGTCACGTTTACAGCCAAACGCTGGGCCACTGCACCGCATCAGCATCAATTATTTTATAACAGTAGAATACAAGAACGAATCTAAATACATACATTCATGCCAACCACTTCGCGATATTTGTCTCGAGTCTCCTCATTCGTCTCTTTACTAACAGTACTGTGACAAATGAAACACAAAAATGAAGACATTTTAACTTAAATATTTTAGTGTTTTAGTCTGAAGATTTATTAGAAATTTATCATTTTCTTTTTGTCATGCTGAGATGTTGTTCTGTAATTTATTTTTATGGATTTTACGAATGCCAGTAGAGCACCGCTTATTTCTCCTTTGTCACGTAGAATGAAGAAGACAGGAATTTTATTCCTGAATGAACTTTGTAGTTTGTTGCTGTTGACCTGCACTGATCTTGACAGCGTTACTGGGGAGGGGGGAGAGAGTAGCTCGCCGTCCCCAGTGCTGCCAGTAAATAGTAACAATTACCACTAATAATAACTTCTACTAATAGTAGTTGGTAATAAAATAACTACTCCTACTACTAGTTATATTTTTGAAACAAAAGAAAGAAGGAAAATAAGGAAGATTTTCTAACCTGTTGGCATAGTGTTAAATTTGATAATTTTAATGAAGATATAAAAAGCTTTAAAATTGAACTTATTTTGTTAAGTCATTATACCATAATTATTTATACAGTTATTATATTAAAACGAAAAATTTACATAACGAGTTATTTAAGATATAAGAAATATAAATTTAAGTAAATATTTCATCTTCTCGAGCGGGGATCGAACCCACAACCAATCTGTTTTACAGTCACACTTTGTGCCACTGCTAAGAACTCGAAGCCAGTCGTGGGACGAGTTTTTGAGTAAATGGCCAAAATGTGCCCCATTGACTTTGACTTACGTAACCCAGCGCGTGCTAAAAAAAATCGCAAAATTTTGCTTTACAGCTCCATCCGCCGTGGAGCATATCATGTGGCGGATCCTAGTACGTCACAATGCTTAGCACAAATTTATAACATATAACATAATTTAGTAGAAACTAATATAACGTAAAATTCTGAACTTGGCAACATTATGTCTGCTGTCAAACCGGAGTAGTTATTTTATCGTATTTTACATATCTGGAACCGTGACTCTAATTTATAATATCTCGTTTCACAAGAACGTATAAGTTTTTATATCTATTTTAATAGCAGAATAAGTTCCTTCAAGTTTTCTTCATTCATTTTGATTGTGTGAAGTAATTTGTGTTCAATTAATCGGCTTGAAAGTGCTTGACAACAAAATAACTGGACTAGAATATACCATTTGTATCATGAGTTATGTTATATATGAAACGTAATATAATGATAAATAAAGTAACGATTCAGTTTTAATTGGTTAAGTGATGGCGCGAAAATTACGCGTTTAAAAATAACAAAAGAATTCTGTAACGAGCTATGTCTTTATTGTTATGAGGTTATTTTTTTTATTTGGAACTCTTGTTAATTGTTAACTGAAATTGATATAATATCTGAAAAAAAAAACTATTATTTTCTTTTTATTACTTACATATAAAAAAAACTTTTGTAAACTATCGGTGAAAGTTAAATAAAATTGGAATAGACGCGTCATGCCATTAACAAAGATGAAACAAAGATCTATATTATGGAAGTTTTATGAAAAAGTTCCAGGTAAGCTCTACGTCGCAAGGTGCCTCGTGTGTCAGAAGGAATACAGATATAGTTCCACGACGAGTAATCTTAAGAAGCATCTCGCAAATAAACATGCGGTTACTTTTAAAAATTGTGAGACGGTCGAAAAATCGGATAATTCTATAAATATTGTATATACTGAATATGAAGAGGGAGATAATTCGCAATTTTCATTTGTGGGAGAGGAGGTAGAAGTACAAGGTACTTCAGAGGATGAATCGACAGACCTTCCAATACTATCAAATCTGAAACAGGAAGATATTGAAAACTCTGATCAAAAAAGAAAAAATCATTCGGCTGTTTGGAGTCATTTTGTAAAATTGCCACATAAAGATAAAATTGCTAAATGTTTATATTGCGGCCAAGAATATTCTTACAAGTCATCTGGGAGCAACTTAAAAAGACACTTAAATATGAAACATACGAGCGTACTCAACAACTCTAATGAACAAAAAAAAAAGCTTTCCGCTGTTTGGAATCATTTTTTAAAATTGGCAGATAAAGATAGAATTGCTCAATGTTTGCATTGCGGCAAAGAAAATTCTTACAAGTCAACTGCGGGCAACTTAAAAAGACACTTAAAGTTCAAACATAAGAGCGTTTATTATAGTTTGTTCCATGATACAGAAAATTCTGTTCGTGATGCAAGTGGTCAAAAATATGAAGATCCTCTTTCACCACACACGTCAGAAGAAGATGATGAAAAATTAGTAGAATTGCCCAAACCCTTAAAAACGCGTAGAGATAGTTCGTCAGATGGCCAAGTTACGCCACTTTCTAAACAACTAATTAGACCAAGGGAACCTATGCTACAACATAAAGTTAATCCTATTAGACTCAGAGTACCGCAAGATAGTAAACTCATTATAGATAAAAAATTGTTGGAAATGATCATACAAGACCAAGAAACGTTTTCTTTAGTTGAAGGTCAAGGATTCCGTAATTTTGTTCAGTCTTTAAACCCTCATTATGAATTACCAACACGTAAAATGATTTCCAGCACTTTAGTACCAGAAAAGTTTAAGGAATGTAAAAGTCATGTAATGAATTTAATTCAAAATGCAAATAATCTTTGTATTACCATTGATTCTTGGATATCTCGGGTGAAAGATACATATATCGCGTTGACAGCCCATTTTATATTGGATTATAAATTAAATAGTGTTATGTTACATTGTGAAAATTTAAGTGCTTCGTACACTATTGATACTGTAGCAAAGTTATTAAAAGATATAGCACACGAGTATGATATAGAAGATAAAATTACATTAGTAGTCTCGCAGAACGCTCATTACTTAAAAGAAGCTGTTGAACAAAATGAATGGCCGTACTTTGTTTGTTTTATACAAAAAATAAATTTGGTAATTGAAATGTCAATTGGTGTCATTGACCCAATAGTTGCAAAAGTAAAGAGAATAGTAGTATATTTTAAAAATAACGTAGAGGTTACACAAGCTCTCTTAAAATATCAAACGGATATCGAAAATAAGACACTTCCCCTTCGCTTAATACTATCAGTTTCGAGTAGATGGAATTCTGTATTTTATATGTTACAACGATTTTTAAATCTGCAAAATGCTGTTACATCAGTTCTTGAAGATCTAACGGTGGATTTGCCAGATATCTCCGCAGAAATGTGGGGTACAATAAAGCAAGTGTGTATGATTCTACAACCATTAGAAGAGGCAACTAGAGCTATGTGTGGCGCGCCATATCTAACAGCCAGCTTGGCTATTGTCATAGTTGATGGTTTAAAAAATGTGATTGAATTGATGAAAAATAAACCATTAACCGGCGTAGCAAAGAATTTCTTTGTAAACGTAGAATCATGCTTAAAAATCTATTTGCTAAATGCAGAAATTGAAGATAATCTGCTTTTAGGAGTGTGTACTTTTTTGGACCCACGATTCAAAATACACGCCTTTTTGGATCATGATTCAGAACAAGACTCAAGAACTTGTGAAACATCTCAACGGATGAAACGAGCCTATGTAATCAAAAATCATGTGTTAGAACTGCTAAAACATAAACTAAAAGAAAAGCAGCAAATAATCAGAAACTCGAATAACGAATCCGATATGTCACAAATAATTTTAATTATTGAGGAACCAGAGCCAATATCAATTTGGGGCAAAATCAACAAGACTATTGCAGCATCTACTCCTTCTCAAGATGACATATCTGCCAAAGCGAAAAAAGAACTAGAAATGTTTCTCAACGAAGAAGTTGTTTGGAGAGGTTCTTGCCCCCAGGAATGGTGGAAAAACCATGAGATGATATATCCAAATCTTGCAGAGATTTATGCTGAGCATAGTCACATAGTCGTTACGTCAGTTCAATGTGAAAGGGCCTTTTCTAAAACGGGAGATATCTTAGACGAAAAAAGGGCACGTCTAAGCAGAAAACGAACGCCAGAGTTGGTGTTTCTTAACAGTAATAGCCATGTTTTTAATTAGATAAGTTATTTGGTAGATTAATTCTATGAAATACGCATTTGAAACATGATAATTGAAGAATTCAGTGAAATCAGGACGTAACGTTAAGACACTCTTTTCGCGACACACCACCCGTTTTCAAAACATTGCGTCTTGTGTCACTTAACGCCGCCCCTTCTGTGTTTTGTTACGAAGAAACGAAAATCGTTCATTCCGTCGAGTTGAACCTACAACCGTCGCGTTTAAAGTAAGACGGCGTGTGATTGCGCCACGCTGGCCTTAATTTTAGACACCACAGAAAAAAATATGGATAAAGTAATATTTTTGCAAGTTATGACATGTTATAATATTACCACTGTTTTTTATAACAGTTACGAAAAGTAGCATATTTTGTTAAAGTTCTAAGTACGTGTTAAAGTCTTTTTCAAAGTTTTGTGTAACGTTCAAAGTGTTACAATTGTTATAGTGATTTTTATTGTTTTACGGAACAGCGGTCATATATATTAATGTAAAGCAGTACGTTCTCAGTTCAATAGATATCTAAGTTTATTTTTATTACCTAGCATTCTGAAACATGTTTTTTTTTTAATTTAGTTTCTTAATATAAAAGTAAATATAAGACATATTTGAAGAAAATATGTAAATATATAATAAGTTAGAAGTTCTTTGTAAATCCTAAGTAACTATTTTATACTAAAAAACAATAATAAAAAGTTTGTCATATAACATTGAAGTTTTATTTATAAAACAAATAATAATCAAATAGATATTTAAAATATATACTTTTAAAACAGCTTCACGCTGACCGCACAGGGGCCGGCAGAGGGAACTTAGTGTTAAGATACTCCGTTCCATTTTTCTATTTCTTCGTTCTGGTGCCGAGGCAAGGTGGGGCGCTTACTTCCACTCTTCACGCAATGCCTTCAGAATTTGGCGGAAAGTGGGGAACGGAATTTCTTAATAGGTTCCCTCTGTCTACCTTCCTGTAAGAGGCCAGTCGTGGCGCAGCGGCACGAAGTGTGACTGTAAAACCGACTGGTTGTGGGTTCGATCCCCACTCGAGGAGATGAAATATTTACTTAAATTTATATTTCCATTTCTTCGCTCTGGTGTCGAGGTTAAGCGCGACGTTGAGTTCTGCCACTCAACACGCAATGCCTCCAGAATTCGGCAGAAAGTGGGGAACGCAGTGTCTTAACACTAGGTTCCCCCTGCCTACCCTGCTGTGTGCGTGAAGCTGATTTATTTTATTTTTTGTATTTAAAATTTTGATGAAATAATTATTATTAAGGAATAATATTTTTTAACTTTCTTCCTTTGTCATTTGAAATAACTATACATAAAAATACTTATTTAGAAAACGTATAACAAATTGAACGTAGCGGGATTCGAACGCGCGTATCCTGGAAACTCTGACCACTAAGCCATACGTTCTCATTACGTCGAAATTTTTATACGCTTGTTACAACTTATTTATGTTATTAGCATCTCTTTAGGGAGATTTTTACAAATTTCCGCTACTTAAGACTAAGAATTATCGTCTGGCAAGAATACTATTTATTAAATATTTTTAAATATTTTTAAAGTGTTATTTCACACTTAGGAAATACGTTGAAATTTTTATAGGTTTTCTAAATAAGTATTTTTCTTTCTTAAGTGTGAATAACACTTTTTTAAATGTTTATAAACTGTACATAATTCTTGCAACATTTAGCTTTTGTAAGTATCGGGGATTTCTTATAATATAACATTCGTTTGACAACTTAAGTGTTTAAAATTTAATCACTTTTTCAGTTGTGCTTAGTAGTGCATTGTATTAATAAATTAATTAAATTTGTCTTCAGAGACTTCGAAAAAAAATACACATGGATACTTTATTGTTATTGTTAGAATGCATTGGCTTAATGATACTTTTATTTGTACTTTATGTTATTACTAGAACGACCGAATCGTAAGTTTCTATTTTAGTTAATTTAATTTTAACCTAGTGTCAAGACACTCCGTTCTCCACACACCGCCTTAGTTATCGCAAGTTGTGGAACTCAACACCACTTTTTGTTACTAGAGCGAAGAAATGAAAATTATACATTTCCCGAATGTAAATCGAACCTACAACCCTCGTGCAACACAAAGAGTTTCATATAATTATTTTAATAGCAATAATTATTATTAAAAAGTATTGAATTGAACGGTCACGGACACTAGTACTACCACATATATTAAAAAAAAAATTAGCTTCACGCTATATCCCGCACACAGCAGGGTAGGCAGAGGGAACCTAGTGTTAAGACACTCCGTTCCCCACTTTCTGCCGAATTCTGGAGGCATTGCGTGTTGAGTGGCAGAACTCAACGCCGCGCTTAACCTCGACACCAGAGCGAAGAAATTTAAATATAAATTTAATTAAATATTTCATCTCCTCGAGTAGGGATCGAACCCACAACCAGTCGGTTTTGCAGTCACACCTCGTGCCGCTGCGCCACGACCGGCCTCGACATATATTACACTTGTATTATTTTTCTTTAGCTTCACTTTTGCTAGGGAACCTATTGTCAAAATATTCACAAGTTAGTATCAGAACAAGCGCTACATTTTGTTAAGTACAACACAACTACTACTACAACCTTATTGGGTATTTATTACATGTGAATTAAGATATTTTATGATTTAGATTAGGCTTACCGGTGGTGGAATATTTTTACATCCAATCTTAAAATATATTACTAATTTGAATGATTGAAAAAATATTTTGAACATAATAAATGTACTATAACAAAAAGAATACTTTTTTTAAATATATTTTTTTACAATTTAATATTCTTAAAATATTATTATTACCATTATTATTAGCAGGCAAACAGAACTATTGACAGACTTTTAATGATTTTTAATATAGTGGAGAAATAGAATGCTTTAACATTGCCACCCTACTATATACAGAATGCAGTGTGATTTAATTTTATTTTTTTGTCCCACATCTAAACTATTTACTTTTTGTTAGTTAAACATATTACAATTTTCTCAAGTGTTTTGAGCATCAAGCCCTTGTATTGGTATGTATAAAGTTTACTTAAGATTTTCACATGATCTATTTTAGGTTGTTTCTCAATTCTATTATATTTTGTATTAAGTTACTTCGAGAATTGTTTATGCTAAAAACTAACTTCAGGCTGGCCACAACTCGTCAACCTTACTGTACTTCAATACCACAACAAAAATTACTAAAAAAGTGGGGTAGATGTATATTTTATTAACTATTTTTTATTTTAAGTATCACATAAAAATGTCATGTGTCATTAAGTATTTTTAAATTTGAAAGCTAACTAAAATAAAGTATGATTGTCTTATATAACAAGTGGATAGTGTGTTTTATTATATTTAGTATTTGTAGAAATGAAACAGAAAAATAATATTGAATGTAAGTACCAAAAATACAATTCTCATATTTTATTTATTGTGCAATTTTTATAAAGAAAAAAAACTTGTTGTCCATTGTAAATTTTTTCTTTAATTATTTATATTTAAAAAATACAAAGTGGTGATGAAACCTACAAGCATGGTGTCCAAATTATGTCTCATCAAGCCATCAACGCCACACCGAGGAAATGAAAATAGTAAATAATAAATTTCCCCGAGTGGTCATTGAGCCCAGAACCACTTCACAGCTACATGCTTGATTGCCACTGCACAAACATGACATATAATAACTAAACAAAAGTTTTGTAATATTATGAGTGCTTACTCATCTTAGATAAAAAAGTGATTAAAAAAATACTTTCTAATGACAATAATGATAATTAATTAATATCTAAATAACTAAAATGCAAATAAATATGATTACTTAGTCAAGAAATTGTTTGTTTTTCTAAATATTATTTTAGTATATAGAGGTGATACTTGGAAATGAGTTTCAGTTATTTTTTGGTGGTAATAAGTGTATGTATTATACTTATAATGTACTAGCGATTAAACTTATTGTTTTGTTGTAGCTAAATTAAACTAAATTTTTACATAAATTGTATGCATTATTCTGGGGTGTAAGCTATATTGCTCTAAAGTTCCATCCTAAGCCGTACAGTAATTTTTAGATGAAAGTGGCATAAACATCCATCCTTCCAAATATTCATATTTATAATATTGGTAGTAGGTATATGTCATATAACATTTTTTTTATATGTTTTTAAAATAAGGTTGAAGCTGTCGTGGCGACACAGCATCCAACTGTAACCGTTACGATTGTTGGTTCAATTTTTATTCAAAGGGATTAATTTATTGCACTGCCTCGTTTTAGTAACAAGATAAAGCGCGGCGTTAAGCTCCGCCACTTTCATAGGGCGGTGCGTGGAACGGAGCGTTTTAGTACTACGTACCCTCGCTCTACCTTGCTAAAAAAAACAATAATTACTCGTATGTTATATGGTGATATACATATATAATACTATACTTTATTACAGAAAAATGTCGTTGAATAGTCCAGGAGATGAAAAAAATAATCATTCCTATAAAACAAGTATTAATGCAATCGCTATGGAACAAAATGGAGGGTACTTGAATTCTGACACAAACTTTGAAAAGTTTGACATCGTTTATGAAATCAACGGCGAAATATTCCGTGAGAAAATTTTTGAAGATGTCAATGATTTTTGTGAATTTAACGTCAATATTGATGATGCGACGCCTTTGGAGGAGCAAGAGACGGGTGAGTTTAAAATGAAAATGCTGGTAGATAAAAGTTATATTCGACGGGTCCTGGCCGCCCTGAAATAAGCTCAGCATGTGACTGTAACGCGACGTTGTAGGTTCGATTCCCAGTCAATGGAATGAATTATTATTTATTAATATTTTAATTTTTTTACTCTGGCACCAAGGCGAAAGCTCGACGTTGAGTTCCGTCACTAGACACGCAATGAAAAAATCGGCGGAAAGTGGGGAACGGTGTGTCTAAATATTAGGTTCCCTCTAACAATTCTAAAATTTTATATGTTATGTTACTTATTTTATTTATCTATGTTTCAGATGAAATATGCTTAGATGTCTCCATCCAAGAAGTAAAAAGAGGAATTTTAGTTGATTCTCGCATATTTCTCTCCCAAAATCAATGGAACACTTTGATGTCAGTGGACGAACTCTCCTTCTGTGTGGTCTGCGATGAGATTGTTCTATCAACTGTTGATCACATCAGTGAGGAAGGACACATCGGAAACTTGCAAAAATACAAACCTCTTAAGAAATTTGACTACAGTATCACAAGGATGGTAATATATGAATATAAAATACCTGAATGAATATGATATATTATTTTGCTGAATTTATTTTGGAACAGTAAATAACTTTTTATATTATTTTAAACAAAACTTTTTAACCGGATTAATAGCATATATTTAGAATTATACGTTTTTGACGTTTCGAACACTTTGCAGGGTTGGGACTACCCTAATCATGAAAATCAGAGAACTCATAATTACTTCTCGTATTATATTTCATTGGCTAAACTGTGCGTTTAATTACACTACCCGAAATATTTTCAGCAATTTAGACAAAAAGTATTAAACAAACGGACAAAGATTCAAACAATCGTTTTATTCAAAATACTGCACATACATATATAGCATAATATAATGTTGTTTCAGATTGATGCAAAATATCACTGTGCAGTATGCAATGAAACATTTGAAATAAATAATGATAAAGAACATTTTTATGGTGAAAATCATAAAGACAACATGTTTTACGCCTTAAACCAAGATCTACATGTAAATGTAGATGAAAATAACGAAACTATTTCTAGCGGGATTTATGGTGATGTTAATGGGACACGCGGTATGGACAGGGAAAATTGTAAGGGACTTTATGATTATGATTTTGGTAAAAGTGATTGCAACGAATTTAATTAATCGATATTTTCTATGCTATTTGTGGTAAATAACCGAATATTTTTTTTTTACAAAAATCAGTACACCATTATTGATTTATTAAATATTTGATACAATATGTTTGGAATAATATATTCAAGTAAAAGTGCCCGATAAAAATATGTATTCACTTTGTTTACCGATTATATAATTATATTGCCAATACTGTATGCTGCCATCGATTGAGAATTATCTTAAAAGATAATTCTAAACAGAAAGTCGAAATAGGTAGGTTATTTAACATTTTCATTCTCTCACTCTGGTAACAAGGCGAAGCTCGGTGTTGAGTTCCGCTGCTCAAAACACAATGCTTCTGCAGAAAGATTCGGCTGAAAGTGGGGAACGGAGTGTCTTAACATTAGGTTCCTCTACCTGCCCTGCTATATGCGTGATAAGGCATGCAGCTGAAAAAAGAGAAAGTGAATATCATATATTGTCTTGAGTGCAAAATGTTTTAAAAAGAAATACTTAAAATCATTTTTTTTTATATTTTATTAATTTAGCTACAGTTTTCGGAGATAAAATATCAAAACTTCCTTATAATTCTCTGAATATGATCATCATTCCATGGATTGATAAATTTTATTGTATGTCTTGTAAAATTGGGGACCATATTTCTATGAAGGAAACACATTGTATGGAGTGCAATCACGTGGAGAACCTGATGAGATGTCGTATTGTTGAAAAGTACGATTGTGTCCTCATCAGACAGGTAAGCTAAATACTCCCTTATTTTGCGTGGAAGTCATTTTTGAAAGTATTTTTTTTTTAAAGTTATAAATTTATATTTAAGTCTCACAACTTTTGTCGGTATGTATTTACTATTTTCTCCAAAAAAAAAAAGTTAATATTTAATAAAATGTAGTGGAAGCCGTCATGTCGCAGTCGCGCTGCATCTTACTATATAAACACATAGCAGTTTAGGCATAGATAACTTGGCAACCTAGTATTGGGACACGTTGAAATATGTTTCCCATTAAAACACTTCCGTTCCCCATGTTCCGCGGAATTGTTAAGGTATTGCGTGTGGCCAGTGTTACTAGAACCAGAAAATTAAATATTATATATTTAATTCCCCTGAGTAGGAATCGATCGAAACCACAACCGTCGATCGAACCCTTAACCGCCGCGATTTCTGTGGCACGCTTGTGCATCTGCGCCACGATGGCCTTATATTTTTCTTTGTTTTTTTAGGTTGATATGAAATATTATCATTGTGGCTATTGTAACCTCTTAGTGCTAATATCTGACATTGAAGACCACATTGCTTATGTCCATGAAAATGAATCCAAAAACACAGACGAAGTAAGATCGGAAAAAAGTAACAAGATTAAAAAATCCACTAATGAAGACAAAGATTCAAAAAATACAAACAAAAATAAAATCACCGCGCAACCATTAAATACTGATTCAATTAACGGAATCGGAAATAACAAAAACTACAATGGTTCATATGAAGCTAGTACTGTCACTGAATCAAATGAATCACTTGAAAACATTTTTATAAATCAAAGTAAAATGCTTGTGTTAAAAGAATTGAAAGAGCTTGATATTAATAAAGAATCGTCAGAACATAGCGATATAACACTATATGAGTTTGGATGTAAGTTTAGAATTTCTTTTATGGCACACAATACTCTTATAAGAGATAATGGAAGATTTTACTGTGCATTGTGTGACTTGAGTATTGATGAGAGACTTACATTATTTCATACAACAGATTTTAATCACTTAAGATCTTTAACATCAATACAATTTGATAAATATTTTGGATATAATTTGATTAGAGTGGTAAGTTCTTTTTTATATTTTTTTTTACTATCAATATAAATGCTTATATTTTTTTAGTTGTGTTTCGTTAAAAAATATATAACAGTAATTGAACATGCACCTTTTAAATTAATCGTTAATTAAGACAAGGAAAATTTCAGGACACCTATAATCCTTAGTGATTGTATAATATTTAAAGTTCTTAATTATAATAAAAACGTAATGAACAAAATGCAAGTTAAAATTAATAGATAGAGGCAGTAAACGTCGCAGTGGTACAGTGTCTACTATCCAACTGTAACCACCGAGGTTATGGATTCAATTCCCGAACGAGTAAATGAAGGTGAATTTATTAACTAGGTGAAGCGCAGCATTGAATTTCCGGTACTCAACATGTAATGTTTTGATAATTAGGCATTGCGGGAGTATCTCAATGCTAGGTCCCTTCTGCCTACTCTTCGGCGGGATACAGCATGAAGTTAAGCAAAAAAATACGATCCTGAGATGATGTCCGAACAAAGTCCGAGTGTAAACGTGATGGTTCTGGATTCGCTTTCCCCTTGAAGAAATTATTATATTTAAATTACTTTCAATTCCCTCCTATGATAACACAAAGCGTTGAGTTCTACCACACCAGCGTTTTTTTTCCTTTTATGAATATACTAGTATGAAGTGCGATAGCGTCGAACTTAAATTTATGAAAGTGAGGGTAAATATTTAAAATACATTTTATGTCGTGGTTGGTCGGTGTGGTTACCCACAATGTAAAATCATTGGAACCTTCGAAACAGTGGGAGAACCAAATAGGATATTCCTAAATTCAAAAGATGCGTGAAAATAAGATAAAAATAATTCTATTATATTTTTTTCAGTTACACGAAAGAGCTCACTGTTCAATCTGCAATATGCAATTCCACATATCCTCAGCATCACACCATGTTACTACTCCAACGCATCTGAACTTACTAAATCAAGCTAGAAACGTTATAATTCCGGAAGTACCTACGGCGACAGAAAACAATAATCTCCCAAACCAAATTGATTTAAATCCCACAATGCATCTACCTAAAATAGATGCACAAGAAATCAAAATTGAATACAATCAAAATATGGAATCATTAGATGACATAAATGAATCAATAGACACTTATAATCATGATTTTATTTATATAAATTTTAAGAATACGTTTTATAAAATAACTTTTAATTCTTACAATAGTTTGATTGTTATTGGCAATGGGGCAAGATATTGCTTTGTCTGTTCAGTAATAGTAAATGGCTGTTTACAAGAACATGTAGAGAGTGTGGCTCATACAAAATGTATGAAGAAATGCAAATTTATAGATAAATATAATAAGCATGTTTTGAGACAGGTAAGTTGTTTCACATTATTATTACATTAGTATGTTTATTTTAAATTGGCATTTTTAGATTTAAAATTTATTAATTAAAAATGTTTGTAATTAAACTAACATATTTTTACACACTTACTAACTCAGTAGGTAATATTTTTCTGGGATCATTAAAATTTATTCATAAATACTTTGGTAAAAATTCCGTTAATTCGTCATGTAAGTGAAAGAAGTATTTAACTAAAAGTATGATAATCTTAATTATCGTGTTATTAAACCAATACATCAAAATACTTCTTAAGAAAATTCTATTAATTTCTACTTTCTATGTATTTCAGATGTTTCTCACCTATCATTGTTGTACTTGTAATCTGATATTTACAAAGAAGCACCTCAATTCTCACCTCTCTTGGCCTCTAGAACACATAAAAACAAACAAAACAATACGAAAAAATGACTTAAAATCAGGCATCAGAGTGATTCACGTTAAAACCCAAAACGAGGAAATGTATCCTGAAATGCAAGAACCTGAAATTGAAATAATTCATCATATCAAGAATAAGCCTAAATCGAATAGTTGCATCAAGAAAGAAAGTAAAATTATAATAGTATGCTCAATCGTATTTAAAATTAGTTGGGATTCATGGCAAGGTCTTGCAGTAAACGGAAATTTACTTTTTTGTAATCTCTGTAATAAGAATTTGAAGGAATACGAATTGAATTCTCATATTAATGAGGAATGTCATTCTGGTGCTTTGGAAAAAACTTTCGACAAACAATATTATCCTAATCTTGTTAGAAATGTGAGTTTATTTGTATTTTTTATTTTTAAATTATTGTTACATATGAGGTTGACTTTGAGGCCGTCGTGGCGACGGGGCACAAGCTTGCAGCTGTAAATTAACTAAATTCTGAACTATATAAGGGCGGCGTTGAGTTCTGCCACTCAACACGCAATGCCTCCAGAATTCGGCAGAAAGTGGGGAACGGAGTGTCTTAACACTAGGGTCCCTCTGCCTACCCTGCTGTGTGCGGGATATAGCGTGAAGCTAATTTCATTTAATTTTTTTTATATAAGGGTAAGGACAGTATTTGGTCTGCTTTGGTAAGGTTAGTCTCGTTTTTGCTGTACATTAGAACCCACGACCATTGGTAGTTTCATGTTTCACTTTAGTGTAAGAATGCTCAAAAACTTTGACTAAAACAATAAGAATATATATTTTTGTAATTTCAGGTAAACAACAAAATGGCCAACTGTGTTATATGTAATTTATTTATTTGTAATAAAAAACATATAATTTTAGAACATTTAAATGGAAAAAAACATTTAGTTAACTACAAGAATATAATTGTTAACAGTGATACTGATTATTGTAATGAAAACGTTTTATATTTATGAGGTTATTTTTTTATAAGGAAATAAATAATTTAACATACGCATTGACATTACTGTCATTAAGGTACTATATATATATATATATATATATATATATATATATATATATATATATATATATATATATATATATATATATATATATATATATATATATATATATATATATATATATATATATATATATATATATATATATATA
>JAATLQ010038486.1:0-44981 GCA_013421005.1 Heliconius erato x Heliconius himera | reverse complement strand
TTTTTTTTGATTAATCAATAGATTATGTACATTTTTCAATTAATTTGTTATTAATAATTAATTACTTATTTAATAAATTATTTTTTGTGTTGTGACGTCATTTAATTGTATTATTATTTTTAATTATTATTTCTTATGATCTATTTCTCTTTACCTTTGTATCTTTTTTCTGCATTCCTTCCTTATATTTTTTATTTGTAATATATTTAGTATTATTTAGAGATTTATTTTTTTATGGATTATTTTATAATAATAAAGACTTTATATTATTTTACTATGTTGTTTTTCATAATATATCTGTAATCCTACGCTGTATCCCATATTGCGGAGTAAGCACAGTTAAGACACTGTGCTCGGCCCTTCAATTATTGAGACATTTCGTGTTGAGTACGAGAACTCAACGCTGCGCTTTGTCTTTACCAGAGCAAGATTAAGAAAATAATTCATTCTTTTTCAAAGTGTTATTCCAAACTTAGGAAAGAAAAATACTTATGTAGAAAACGTATAAAAATTTTAAACGTAGCGGGACTCGAACCTGCGCCTCCTAGCTTCACCTTCAAGCTGTATCAAGGCAGAGGGAACTTGAGAACTCAGTTTTGAGACCCTCCGTTTCCTATTTTTCACCGAATGCGCGTGTTGAGTAGCGGAACTCAACGCCTCGTTTTGCCTTGGTAACATTACTATAGCGTAAAAAATAAAATATTTCATTTTCTCAAGTAGAAATCAATCACACAACCTGACACATTTACCACTAGAGACTGGCCTGGTTCAAATTCTGCTACAATGTTTTTATATAGATTTTTGTATATTTACTTTTCTAACTTATATTTATATTTTTTCTATATTTTCGTATTTCTACAATAAATAAACTTTTTATATTATTATACATTTCTTTTATTCAAATTATTAAATAATTTGTCAATTTTTACTATTAGTAATTTCTTGTTTGATAGCCCGATATATAACAGCGGCGTTATCAACCAGCTTATCAACAAATTTCTTAAAGCGTTTGGAGCCAATAGTTTGTTTGAATGATTTTAAAATTGATCTCGTATCGATTTCGTACATCATGGATGGCTTTTCGTTGTTCCTAAAGGTTATTATTTCTGGCCCTGGAAAGGTTTTGAGGATTAGAAATTAAGAAAGTTAGTTAGTTGGTTTAATTTCTAATTCTTGCGTTATAATTTTACAACTTGAGTAATGATTCTTTTGCAATACTATATATAAAAATCAGTATTTTCTATTTATTATTGATGGTATAAAAATGAATGGAATACCCATAACTTGATCAACAGTTCGTAACGTAAAAATGTTCGTAACATTGTCGAAATTTTTTGATAAAAAATGTCTATCTTGTATGGTAATGGGCGTACGCGGTCAGACCACAGACAAGGGGATCTAGGGTTATAAAACGTTCTTTAGTTTCAATTTGAATTTTCGAAACATTGCTCGCTGATTGGCGGGACTGGACGCCGTGTCCGTCTACCCGAGTTAGAGGAAACGAAAACAAGTTAAATTAAATTCAAGTGGGGAATGAACCTACGACAATCGCCTTTACTTTAGTTAGCAACTGGCACAGCAGTGCCACGTACCACGCAGCAGTACACGTCGGCCTCCAATTTTAAAGATTTATCTCAATTTTACCTGAAACATTCGACCACTGCCTGCCATTGTTACTGAGGCCGGTCGGTTCTGTAGAATGATTAATATTTATTTTGATTTCTTCGCTCTAGTAGGTATCTAAATAGTTGAGTAGAGTTTCGCTACTCATCATCTCGATGATAGAGTGGAAAGAGTGTGAAGCTACTTAAAAGTGACCCTGGGAACCTAGTATTAAACACTCCGTTCCCATTATAACATTTCCGTTTTCCACTTTCCGCCGGGATCTCGAGGCGTTGCGTTTAAAGTTAAGTGTGAAACTCAACACCGCGCTGGTATCGATACCAGATACCGTTGAAAATATTAAATATTTTATTTCCCCGAATGGAAATCAAACCCACAACCATCGCTTTTATAGTTGCACCCTTGTGCTCCTGCGACATAATGTTCTCAACTTCTATATTACTTACTTATATTATATTTCTGCAATTGCGCTTTATAATATGGTAAATTCTTTTTCCCAGGCGACTTAAAGAAACTTAAAAATTTCACAATTAAGTGCTCCAAAGTATTATGTTTTCCGGTATCTTGTAAGCGGCCATATTGTTTTCGACCATCTTGTTTAAGTCCGCCATTTTGTTCATCCGTTTTTATGGCGAAGACTATGCTTTCTAATTCCTTGTCGTCAACATTATTTTTAATAGTGAATTGATTGAAATTTTTAAATTGTTTTCTGGCTGTGTCTGCGATTTCTTCGAATTTCTTCGGTGGTACCACTTTGTGGATTAAAGCGTCGACATTGGATTTATTCTGGTCCTTTCTTACTTGAACCAAAACATAGCTTTCGACGGCGAAAGCACCTGTTAAATATATTTTATTGATATAAGGAAATTTAATTTTGGTCCATTCTTAGTTTAACCAGAACCTAGATTTGGACGGTAAAAGTGCCTGTTAAATTTGACTTTCATGTAACTTGGGATTAAAACAGTGAATTTCCCCATTTTCGTGCGCATATCCCGCATATATCAGTATAGGCAGAGAGTTACTGTCAGGTCACTCCGTTGCCCAATTTACTAATAGCATACTGATGAATCAAATAATCTAACCACTTATTTATTATACAATAATTAATACATACCTAAAAGTACTAAGAATAGGACTGTCTCGAACGATTTCATTGTTTTAAATTACCATTTATAGTATGAAAATATGTGATTAATCAGTTTTATTATTCTTTAATTACATTTTTAAGGCACGGATACGAGTTTTAATGATATTTTTTTCTATTAACTAAATTTAATGAAAGAAAGAACTTTTTTTTGTCCATATTTAACACATTATTTGATCATCTTTAAATATTAAAATGGTTATGTAGTTGAGGTGGAGGTTGAGACGATTGATTGATTGGCATGAATATGGGGAATCCTCTAGTGAGAATTAAACCCACAGCCGTGTTGACAGTCGTCCGTTAGTGACTCTACGCCACGACGGCCTCACCTGTCAATTTAACTTTTTTTATAAGATTCAAAATTGTTGATTAAATATTATAAAGTTAGATTGTAAACGCGACTTCGAGTGAAAATCGAGTCCACACATAAATTACTATTTATATAACGGAGAAATCAATCACTAGAAAAGTCGTTAAACAAATCTGTTAATAAAAATACTGTATATTTAAAATATATTTATTATAAATCAGTACAATTGCCATTTTTTCAATATTTGATTCGTTTTTAATATTGAAAAAGTATTTTTGGATGAAATAATAAAGCACCAGTACTTTTTTTTACAACGAGAGACACATATTTTAAAATTAAATTGGTAAATCAGTTTGAAATTTAATTTAGAATTTTGTATCAAATTTCGGATCTTTTTCCAAATTTTGAATAAATATTTACATATTTTTTTACCAATTTTAAAAATTTATCATTTTGAAAAAAAATTAACAACAGAGTATTATGGATATAAAAGATATACAAAAAAAGTGCATCGAGATTTAAAGCCGCACTTAATTAAGTAACACATTTAAATACAAATTAGCTATTTTCTTCTTCACATTTCTATGAAATTTTAAATAATTTTTCACAGTTCCAGACATTTCTCAGGTAGGCAGAGAGAATCTAATAACATCATTTTACATGTGATGTGTAAATGGATTTTAAGCTAAATTATATTAAAGATTAATGCGTATAAAAATTATGATAAAAGCTAAATAAAAAACAAAACAAAGCCTTTTCAACTTTACGCCGTATCCAGCATTAGTGTAGCAGGGTAGGCAAAGGGAACCTAAGAACATAATGTTGAGACTCTGTTATACACTTTTACCCATAACTAGAGACCATGCTTATTGAGAGGCGGAACTCACCGCGATTTGTTACCCTAAGAGAGTAAATGAAAATCCATCACAAACACCACGTGAACACGATCCGATTGCCTGTAACTTTTATAATTTAAAAACTTTATCCATCTTTATTTAAGTAAGTGCGATTTCAAATCTCATAATTTACATCGCTTTAAATGTATAGCATATTAATTAAAGTATAGTAATAAAATCAGTGTTCAACTGTTTTCATTCATCAATTTCACACATAAGACAACATTGAAAATAAGCTACATTAGAACTAAAAGACGGACTGACAGAAACAATGATATAGAAACATATTTTAGATGTTGTATGAATTGATTTCGAATTAATTTTGAACTAAAATTTAAGATAAATCTTGTAATTAAAAATGAGGCGACCATTGCAAGCTCCATTCTTCTATATTAGTTTGTCATTTAAAAGCTATAGTCAATTTCTAATTATTATTTTTTATTAAATTTTTCATAAATTTAATACAACATGCTTTGATATCCTCATTTTTTCAGGTCTTAAATTATTATTATAAAAGTAAGTACAGCCAAAACATTTTGAATAATTTTACATTTTTTTAATTATAATAATACTTAAAAATAAAATTTAAGAATAAATTAACGTATGGCTTTCAGTTAAATTAAAACTTAAATAAATTTGACTAAAAAAACTTCACTGTTGTTCAACTTTTCGAACAATATACTAAAAATTTGACATCTTTTGAAAAAGGTTCAATTCTTTTAAGAACAATTTTGCCAATTTTCAAAATTTAAAAATTTATTGCACGATCTTTGAATTTTTTCAAAATTTATTAATTATAAAAATATTGTTATTTTGTTATTATAGTATTATTTATAGATATAACATAAATCCTTTTTATTTATTTTTTACAGTTCTCATATTTATTATATATTAGTGTCAACAAGTCATAAGATATATAAAAAATAAAACAAAAGAAGAAATAATGTCATTAATAATGAAAAATAGGTATTTTTTTTTTAAATAATATAAAATTCTTTTGAAAACGACAATTAAATTAATTCAAAGATATTATTTTACTTCATTTTAAGTGTTGTATAATTGAAATATTATTCGTTGTTCAGGATAAACTATTTGAGAAGATTTTAAGAAGTTAATTATTGTAGTGCAAATATATTAAAACTTTACAAAATTGAAAAAAATAATATTAACAGTATTTCAAGTTTACAAATTAAAAATAATTTAATATAAATCAAAATTAAAGTCAAATTTGCAAAACACATGAAATAAAGTCACAGATAAAACAAAAAAATGTAAGTATTTAAATATACAGTCTTAGTTTTAATCACTTGACAGTTAAAACGTACTTGACACATAAAACGTGCACAAAATGGCGGACATCAACAAGATGGCGGCGGTGTTTAAGGCGGGAGCATTACACGCTAATACATCATTTGGATATTTATTTGGTGGAGGCGCTTCTTCACCTACTTTGCAATATTCGTTTCGTGACTGAAAAATAAATATGTATTTATTTATATTAATTCAATTATAAGCCATATAAACCCCAACTTGTTCCAACACATATAAATACACAGAAATATACATAAATACACATAAACTCACCGCAAATTCTTCCCCACACAGTTCCCGGCAAGGCGGACACACTACACCGCCGCGATGCAACCATCCTTTCTGTATGATACGCACTTGTAACACTTGCCCAGCAAAATAGCAAGAGTAGGTGTAGTTTCCTACCTGAAAACGATATAAATGGTTGTTTTATATGTTTTATGTAATAAATAATTCCTACGAATAGCGCGGTCAAGCAAATAAACTCTTCAGCTTGATAGTATTATTATACATCTAAATTTTTTTTAATATGAAATAAAATAATACTTTTTCTATCTATTTTTATGGAAAGACTTAAAAATGTTTCAATATCTGACTGACTTATTTTCTTATTTCCCTATAAGATTATTAAAAATAAAAGTAGTCCATTTCTACTTACTATAATATGTATTCGGCCACTTTCACATTTATATTTGTAGCAACCGGAGCCCCAGTGCTGCCATTCGCGAATCTGAAGATTATTAAATATAAAATAAGCTTCACGCTATCCGCAAACAGGAGGTTAATAAACTTACGTACATAAGTTAAAAGGACACCTATTTTTCAGACACTCCGTTCTCCACATACCATCAGAATTTAATACGACATGGTTAAGCTTAAGATGGACGTTCGTATATGCTGAAATTAATTGTAAATGCAAGCAGCATTTACAATATATGCTAAAAAAACGTGCGTCCTTAAATGTAACAGGTTATGAATTTGATTCCCACTTGAGGAAATGAAATATTTAACATGTTCATCTCCTTCGGTAGAAACCGCGGCGTTCGGGGGAAATTGGGAAACGGATGTGTTTTAATGGGAACGTTTAAACCTTAAAGGTTTCCTCTGCCTAAAAAAGGTATACATATACATATTTGCTAATTTTAATAAGATTATTGTAATGTTAAATCGAATAAATAATATGTTTATATGAAAATCTACTTTTAGATGTAAAAAATAAATTCTCACCTGTCTACATGATTTCTGTTCCCAAACGCGATCGCTGTGATCGAAACACTTTGAATGTGCTCCATAGTTCTCGAGTGCGAAATTTACTTCGCTTTCTGGAAAAAGAAATAATAAGATTTTTAATATATAACACTCGAAAGCCTTAATTATTTTTGCCTAAAATACAGTTATAAGTTCTGTGTGAATATATCATTGTTTTCAGTTAACATATATGTTTTGAAATATTCACTTTAAATAAATAAGTAAATAAATAAATAAATAATGAAATCACGCAAAAATATACTACTCAGTCGGTACCGTTTGTCACTTATTATTTTCAAATACACGTTTCTTGCAAGAAATATTTAGGAAAATTAATTTATTAAAAAATTAAAATTAAAAATAAATCATATAAAATATATATTTTACGTCACTGAAAATGTAACCTTACATTACAATACAAAAAACAACAAAACTTACTCGGTGTGTTCTCTTCGTAGGAACATCTACTTCCCCTGATGAGAACGTTCTTGTGTTTCCAAGTAAATTCTTGTAAGTACGGACAGTAGTCCGCGAGTGAGACCGAGCCCCCGTAGTGGGCCTCGTCTCCCGGCGGAATATTCGGTAATTTGTCGAAATGCTGCGAATATATTTGATTATTTTTTTTATTTAATTGAAATATTTTATATCGGCTCTGGTAGGGAGAACTTAGTGACAAGACACTATGTTCTCCGTTTTCTACACGAATTGCACCAAACGAGCGATTATTTTAATTAAAAGTCTCTCCTCTCTACTTTCTCCGACTTACCTGATACTGCCTCGGCAATATAGTGTCATGACGTACAAGATTACACAACACTACAGCAGTTCGATGCGGAGAACACTCCGTTCTTAAAGGATCTCCTTTTACTCTCTCACAAAATGGCGCCGGATTTCTTCTTCTGTAAAAAAAAATAATATATTGGACTGTCTGTTCTTACCGTTTTTCCATTTTGAGTGGTTTTAGTAGGTATTTGTGTTACTTACATGTCAGTATTTGTTCCATTAGAGTCGCTTGTGCAAAAAGTTTATTTTTGAATTTCATATTCATTAGAATTGGAATAGATTTTATTATAATAAAATAATAATTAAAAAACCGGACAAGTGCGAGTCGGGCTCGTCCACCGAGGGTTCCGTACAAAAATTGAAGGTCTCGAGCTTTTTTGAAAATCAGTCTTAGGTTAGCCAGAGCCTTTTCATTTGATACTTCATCTGAATTAACTTTAATACCAAATGTAGCCCAATTTTAAGGCTATTATTATTTAGGATTTAATCACAAATGTATAGAATTCAGATCCTGAACCAGTACTATCTGTAGATGGTAGCAGCCAAATTCATAATTCTAGGTCAACCGGAAGTAGCCTATGAATTTTGATTCCCTCTATAGTGTGGAAATACGCGTTTTTTACGATATAAATGTCCATATCTTTTATTTTAGTAAATATACAAATATGTTTTGAATGGATTAAATTTTAACTGGATATCTCCAAGTGTTACTAAGATAAAGGGTCCTGACAGACAGACGGACAGAAAGACGGACAACAGAGTCAACTAATATGGATGGATTCCTTTTTTTCTTAAAAACTACGGAACCCTAAAAGGATAACACTGAATCTAGTTCTATTATTCAATAAATGTATATTTTGTAATAGTATATATTTTGTTCCTAATTTGCAACTTCGTTTACATTGTTGTTAGTTGTTTGTAGCAAGTAGGGAAAAGGAAAGCTAGCATTGAGGAACAACTTTCTAGCGCTTTGCCTATGGAAACGGAAAAATATAAATAATTTAATCCACTGCATGGGAAACGAACCCACAAATATCGCGTTCACAGTCAAACAGTGTGGAATTGGACGATAACCACCTACCGATATAAATATACCATATAAATAACTTACTCTATCGTTGAATTATCCTCAGCGCTGCTTGTAAGAGATGTTTTATTTATTATAGAAATTTTAGTTAGAGAGTGTAAAACGCAAATTTTGTAATACTATGCATATGTGTCATATGTTCCATATTTATTAATGATATGTGTAAATTGACATGCAAGTAGGCAAACGTTAACGAATATTAATGATATTTAATAATTTTATCATATTTCGGTTCACAGAACTTTAGTATTATTTAGTACATCATTAATTTAAATAAAAAAGATGTTGTTACAAAAGTATCTACTAATCTTAATAAATTCTTTGATTTTCACGATTATTACACATTTTAAATGAAACTATTTTAACCGGATTAATCGCGTATATTTTGTATTTTTATACATTTTTGGAAACCCGACGTTTCGAACACTTTGCAGTAGTCCGTGGTCGTCTACCCGTGACGTCTACAAAACATACACGATTAATCCGATTAAAATAGTTTCATTTAAAATCAACTAAAAAATGTTACATGTAAAAATACAAACTAGTGGGGAACGGAGTGTCTTAGCACTAGGTTCCCTCTGCCTACCCTGCGGTGTGCGGGATACAGCGTGAAGCTGATTTATTTTTTTTATTTTAAAATACAAACTAAAAGAAATAATCATGCAACGAAACAAACCTGTACCTCAAGCTCTGCGCCCCGAGCCACTGCTTGCACGAGGTCATCGCAAAGTCGCATCCCAGCCCCTTACCCCAGTGTAAGGGAGAAGCCTTATCATAGTCCGCTAAGTACCACCCCGTGTCCTCCATCATGGCGAACGTGACGCGACTGAATACGGAGTTCTGTGTGTGTGTGCCTGTCATTGCTTCGTTCTGGAATTCAGAATAAAGTTTTGGAAAAATATACCTGTAATTCTATACAAAATATCATATTGTGTAATAATATTATTATATACTCATATAATAACTGGAAGTATTTCCATACAAAAAAAGCACGTACTGGGTCGTGTTTCTGGATCTAAACGCTTTAAACGCTCTACCCAACAGTGTTGTAAGTCCATCTTACTACGACAAATTTTCATTTGTTTAGCATTTATAATTATATTCTTCAGTAAATAAATACAACATGTTAATTTGAAACACATGGAAGGCAAATATTATTCAGCCACAAATATATATATTTTCGTTGTTAAAAGTCTAACATTTTACATTTAATTACTACTTACTTCAAAAACTCGCTTCTCCCAATGTGTGAGTGCTGTACCGTCTCCACCTTGATCTTCTAACTCCGCTCCTTCTAATTTCGAACAGTTGAAGTGTTCCCGAACCTATATAAAGTTAACTTAAGTTAATTGAAGAAAAAAACGAGACAAGCGCGACTCAAGCTCGCCCACCGAAGGTTCCGTACGAAAATTGGAGGTTTTGAGCTTTTCCTGAAATTCAAGCTAGCTGAGCTATAGCCCTTTCATCTGATAATTCACTTGAACCAAAAACGTATAATTTTCAGATTTTTTTGGGAACTACTAGTTCACCTGTAGATGCTAGCTGCCAAATTATATATTTCTAGGTCAAGCGGAAGTACTCCGTTATACTTATTTAGAAAAATATTTATTTCGAATAAGTATATTTCATTTATTTTATAGTCTAGAAATAAGCGCAGTTTTTGCAATATAAACGCCCATATTTTTTTGTTAAGTAAATGTAGAAATACGATTTTTTTAGGAAATCAAGGGACTGTAGACTAGAGTATGTAGTTCCTATTTTAACGCAATATCTCGAAGCGTCACTGAGATAAAGGCTCTATCTATAATTTTTTCTCACAAAAAGACAGATAAAACCAGAGGTAATAGCTAGTAAATAATAAATATGAAAACTAACCTCCCTGACAACTCGCGGAGTAACTATCATGTGGAAAGTTCTCGATATATAGCCCTGTCGGATCATCCAGTTGTTCCGCGTGATGTTCTTCACTACACGGTCTGACCATTTGTGGATTTGTAATCTGTGGACAAATGTTGTGTTATATTATATTGTTTGTGTTTAGTGAATATTTTATATTTACATGTAAAATTTTAGGTAGGCAGAGGGAACCTAGTGTTAAGACATTCCGTTACCCACTTTCTGCCGAATTCTGGAGGCATTGCGTGTTGAGTTGCAGAACTCAACGCCGCGCTTAACCTCGACACCAGAGCGAAGAAATATAAATTTAAATAAATATTTCATTTCCTCGAGTGGGGATCGAACCCACAGTCAGTCGGTGTTACAGTCACACTCTGTGCCCCTGCGTCACGACTGGCCTCTCTAAAATTTTATTCTTTATAATTTTATGTAAAATTTTCTTTATTACTTTCTGATAACATAAATATTGTTTTTCGTTTACAATATTTTACTTTTTGGATAGGTAATATAATAATAAAGAAAATATTGCGTGTATCTGTCTAATTTTTTTTTGTTAAAAGGCATATTTTTTTTTAATTTCTTTCTTTATCACCATACTATACCTACTTACTCTTCATCTAACGGTGGGTTCCCCGTATCAGGACGACGTTCAGTCAACGGTTCTCCATTTTCATCTCTGAAATTGTATAAAAAAATTAGACTTACGCCAATTCTAAAACGGTATAGGAAAAAGGTTAAAAAAACTTGACTGTCTTATGGCCTTCCAACTATTATAGGATAGGTTAAAAAATCCCTCTGTTTTTCGCTTTCTGCAAATATCTATGGTATTGCGTATTCGATTATATAGAACTAAAATTTTTGTAACCAAAACAAGGAATAATTTACATTACAAATTCAAATATTCCCTAAATTATATTCTACCCTGCCACGGCACTTAATGAGTCACATGCTAACTGCGTAATTCAACGCCACGCTTTGGCTCCCTACCAGAGCGGGGAAATGAAAGTATTAATATTTCATTTACTGGAGTGGGAATCGAACCCACAACCTTGGCGTTTACAATCGTACGCTTGTCACCCTGCGCCACGACTGGCTTTTTTCTTACTATACAAATTTACCTGTAAAATCCAAACAAGGAGACGCTAAAGCCCAATGCGTGTAACATTTCATGTTTAACCGTCGATAATACAGAAGGTAGATCTCGATATTTGGTAGAGAGCTCTCCGGGGCAGAAATTCGCGTGGCCAGCTACTGGACTGGAAAAAAAGGGAATAAAAATCATAATATTAACTGCTTCACGCTACATCTCGCATGTAGCAGAGTAGACAAAGAGAATCTAGTGTTGACACTCTGTTTCCCACGCATTATTTCATTTTCGAGATAAATCCAGTTGAGTTTCGACACTCAAAACGCTTGCTTGTGGGGAAATGAAATGCAAATAATCCACGACGACCTTAACATCCATATCTGTCACTGACCTTACCAAAATGTAAAATACGTGGTTATATAATAAGTATGAATACAAAATATTAATTAGTTGTAATTAAAAGTATATACAGTGTATTATACACCAGGAATCGAACCCGTCACCATTGCTTACCGATCCAAAGCAGATTCCTGTTGGCAGTGAGAAGCGTACGCTACGGTGAGACCGCGTCGACATCTATCTGTTTCTACCGCACTGACGTATAGAACAAAATCTGTATTCTCCACGCCTATGATTTGTTCTTCATCATCTTCTTCACCTTTTTCTGTAAAGAAGAAGTGTATATTTTTATTAAATATTCTATTTCTATTGAATTACGTATTTTTTTTAAAAAGACAGGTCAAGTGCGAACTAAACTCGCTCACAGCTTCTATACAAATTTCATGATTGTAGATTAACGGGAAGTACATCTATAACGAATAAAAGTTCACAAACTTCAATTTGCGGGCGTATGCACTCATTTTATATAAAATGAAGTACACATATGAGTTTGTACTGTTTTTTTTATGTGATGTATCTATAAGCAGCCTATTTTTTATTATGTGTACCAGTTACATTCCAGGTTAACACCACCCTATAGATTTTGTAATTACACCGCGAATTATGATTTCGCCCCTGAGCGTTTTTGAGAAAAACAGGTCTTGACAGATAGATAGGCAGACTAACAGACAGGCAACAAGGTTATCCTTTTTACCTTGGGGTGGGTAGAGATGGCTGATTCCACTCGATCCACTATTTAATTAAAGTCCATTTTCGCTTCTAAGTGACAAAGAAAATCTTACCTATAGTCTCACTACCGTAGTTTAGTGCGTTTACGGCGACATCACTCTCTATCTTAGATTTCACTCGTGTCAACTCTCTGCAATTGTGGCCAGTACTGTTGCATACGTAACAAGGCTGAAAATAAGAAGAAAATAAATAATATAATTGATACTCGTTTATACTTTAGTTATACGGATTCGCAATTATTCGGACTAAAACCGATACCAAGTATTCATTAAATAAGAACGAATATACATGGGCGTAAGAAGGCAGGGAGCCGGGCGGGCCTTGCCTACCCCAGAATAGTCTGGTGCCCAACTTAGCAATTTCACATAAAACACATCAACAACAACATTTACACGAACATATCTATTCAAAGCTAAAGACCAGGCCCCCACTCCCCCAGAAAACACCTCTAGATCCGCTAATGAGACGGAAATAACTTCATATATCGTATGTTGGAAAATATATATCTTAATTATACCTAAATAAACTTTACGTACAACATATCCAATCGATCGCCGAATCGACTGCCTATTGATAAAAATTAGTCCGGTTAATAGTGTTTTTTTTTGTGTAATATTTGAAAATAAAGGAAATGAAAGTTTTTTAAGGTACCCACAGTCAAATACAGGTATTTGACTGCGGGTAGAATGTAAAATGCATTTAGTATTTCATTAGAGTTTCACCATACAAACACCATTTTTAATGTAGAGATTAAAATTTCCAAATTCAATATGTCGTAAAGAGAAGCTATAAAATATGTTAATGCGTTTTGAGTTTTTCGTATTACTGAAATATATCGTTTATTTATTTAAAACAAAATGTGTTATTACTTATATTTTATAGGTACGTATGAAATATTTTCCATATTTATTCACAAGTTTAGTTTAGCATTATGAAAAATATTAAGATTATATTTTTAAAGTTTGTGTGTAATTTACACGTGCATATTCTTTATATAGTCCAATATTTTTTAAATTTGACGGTTAGATATAGCAGGGTAAGCAGAGAAAGTTGACAATGTTAAATGGTTGAACGCAACGCCGCGCTTTGTCTAGTTACCACAGTCGGAAAAAAGTTCACAAGCGTTTATAGTCTGCATGACTATAAACGCTGTGTTGTGTGCCGTGGCGCACCACGACGGATTCAATAGTCTTATAAATATTGACCCAATTTTCCCAAAAGTTCTTTCCATTTTAATCGAATCAACTTTACTTCCAGGGCTGACACTAACATTGCATCTCAGCAGAGTCAACTCATTCGTCTTACTGACAGCTAAATTTGAGGACTTAAAGAAGATCGCTAAAAATTTCCTCGACGATGCAATATTTAAACAACTAGCTGAATTCGTATACAAATTGAATGAAAATAAGGTGGTGGATATCTTTGATGATGTAGACTTGAAAGAAAAACAGACTAAACGTGGTTCAGAGTTAGTTAAAGACAAAAGTGATTCAGATGTGTCTCTGTCAAGTGAAAACATGAAATATATGCCAAGTAATTTAAAAAATAACGTTAAAACGAGATTTGAATCCAAATCAAGACATATAAAACCAAATAACACTAAAGAAACAGAAAATAAAAATATTAAAAAGATTATAAATAATAAATATGTTAAGGATGGTTTGACCATAGATAATATAGAAAGCGATGACTTCAGTATAGATACAGAAAAACCAAAGAAAACTAAAACAAAAAGAAGAACAATAAGTGATGGAACATTTAGAATTAGTACAGTGACGAGCGCTAAAGAGCGCAATGAATTCGATCAATATGATAATTTTAAATATAAGAATCAATGGACGGATTTTCTTAGGAGTAGGTACATACATTAGATATAAATAACAGTATGATTTGTATTAGATATATTTTTGAAGGAATGAAATACCGTCTCAATTCGATGCATATATTTACTGTTTTTTTCTTTACGGAAAGTTTTGAGTATTTGTATTTATTAGATAAGGTATCTATACCCTAGAAGTAGTCCCAAATATACTTTGTGGCAATTCAATGACAAAAACAATCCACAAGCAAAAAAAAGTATTTTTACGTCTGTTTACTTTAATAATTGTTCTCTTCTTCATTTAATAATACTTTTTCTCAGAATGTTTGCTTTTTATAATCTCTTGTATAGATTCACGTTCTCGAACTCTGCTATATGCGGGATACCCGCATATAGCAGAGTTCCCCTCAGGCCGTCTAATTTTCAAGACATTACCAGTAGAGATCAAGAAATTGAATATAATTTATTCAATATACAGACTTTAATTTTCTACAAATAAACGAGATTTACTTTAATATCAGTCGTCCGGTTTATTTAAAATAAAAACATGGACAAATTCATAAACGTAAGACGACGATGAAATGTGTGGAAAATACACGTCACGTCAAGTTGAATAATTTTAGTACAATTTTTAATTAATTAAATTAATAACATATTTAAAGTAATAAAAATAAATATTTTTTAACTTCACGCTGTGTCGGGCAGACAGCAAGGTAGGCAGGGGCAGAGCATACTGTTAAGACACTCCATTACCCACTTTCGGCGCAATTTTTATTGAGTGGCAGAACTCAATGCGACGTTTGTCTTGTTAACAGAAAATAATAGAGAAAAAGAAGACAGCGTAAACATAAGAAAGTGAAGATAATAAAAAAATCTATAAATAATAATAAAAAATCTATACATTATTCTGTGAAAATTTTAACTATCTAACTATCGTGATCCATGTGATACAACCTGGTGACAGACGGATAGACTAAAAGACAGTAAAGTCTTATAAGTAATAAAGTCACATTCTAGCTTTTAGGTACCCTAAAAAGAAAAAAGGAATGTTATAATAAGTTTTTGCAATATACATATTAGCTTACAAGTACAGGGTGTCGTCGGGCAGTAATAAAAAGTTATATATAGGCGTTCACTTAGGTCAATGATCAGATCTAATAGGTCACCCAGTTCACGCAAAAGCCTAGCAAATATATTCCAAGTTACTTTAATTAACCTACTTTATAGGTCCTCAGAGAAATGTCTGCATACATTAAAATAAAAAACTGTTGTTTGTCACGAAATATATTTAGTAATTACATATTATTTATTATCTATAAAAATGATTTATGATGTAAGAGCGAGAGGTAAAAGAGGCAAGGATAGACCCTGGTTGACCTTCGAAAAGATAGTAGGTATAGATGATACTCGAGGTAGGTCTCGACGATAAAAAGTATGAGAAGGGCATGTATGAAGACCGTAGAGTAGCATGTAATTTATTTAAAATCACATAACTCACGACTTTTTTTTACGATAAGTAGAAATAAGACATTCTGTTCTGGTTATATTTTGAGAACATGTTAAATAACGAAACTTAACACTGTGCTATGTTTGTATAAATAATTTTAACATACGACTTAGCTCAGTCCTCATGGCGTTTATAAGTTTTCTAAAAAAAGTATTTTACGTAAAAATACTTACATTCAAATGGTATTCCGGCACTCTAACTTCTCCACACATGGTTTCTGCACTACAGGTGTCTATACAGTGGGACCTGCCACCGCGTATGAACACTTGTCTGGTTGGACATTTTCTGTAACAAATAAACATACACACATTAAACAAACGTTTGCCTTAACAAAAAGTACGAATTACATGACATGACAGTGCGGCATTAATAATCTATATATATAAAAGGACTTGTGCTGACTGACTGAGGTAAGACGCACGCATAGCCGTAACCGCTGATGGTAGAAACGTGAAATTTGGGCAGATGATTATTTTCATATTCTGGACATCCACTAAGAAGGGAATTTGAAAAATTTTAACCCTAAAGGGATGAAATAGGTGTTGAAAGTTTGTATGGAATTTTTTTTTAATCTGTACCGATTTTTATAAAATTTGAAATTCAGACTCTTAAAAATATTTCGTTGAACACGTGTTTCATGGTTTTTAAGAATTCACCCCTAACGGTTCAAATAAGGGGTTGAAAGTTTATATGGAAAAATCTTTAAATTTCCACCGATTTTTATAAAAATTTCAATTCAGACTGTTAAAAATATTTTATTGAACACGTGTTTCGTGGTTTTTTTTAGAATTCACTCTTAATAAGCGGGCGAAGCCGCGCGCGCCCTCTAGTAATAAATAATACATTATTATTGTGGCACATGAGGCGCAGCGATACAGCGTCTGTTTGTGAGGGATGTAGGTTCGAGTAGGTTTGAGTTCTGCCACTCAACACCTAAGTTCTCTAAAATTGGACGGTGTATGGGATGCGCAGTGAATTAACATTAAGTTCCCAGGGTCCCTCTGCCTTTCCTGCTATAAGCTGGATATATCGTGAAACTAAGTAAGTACGATGGATTAAATTAAATCTTACAACATAACTTTTCACGATAAATGGACTGGATCGATGTATCTAACTAAAAAATATAAATATCATAGAGCAGAAGGCAGCCAGACCTTCATTAAGTTACAAAACCTGGAAGTTCCTGTGTACATACTATATACACCTAACAACAGTAAGTACTATTAGGGAATATGGAGTTTAGGAGGGTACTTTGGGTACTTTGTCAAATAAAAAACAGTATCTAACTGTAAAAAAAATGTAATTTAACGAATTAAATTATTATATGTTCTTGGGAATACGTAATATTAGAAATGACATTATTGCGATACACTTAGCATGGCTTTAACTACCTGCCAGACACGTGCAACGCCCGGTTGCAGAATGGACCATGCCCATTGCCCGCGCGGCACTCCAAAAAAGTGTGGTCGCCCTCCAAATTTTCATGTTATTTTAAAGTGAAAAAAATATTGGGCTCTGGTAAAATAACTCACATGAAGGTTTTTATTTCTTACGTTGAACGTCAATTTAATTTCGATAGTATGATCATAGCTTTCACGCTCTTCCTTTTCCAAAGTATGTCTAGAGACGTCCATGCTAAGTTCTCTCTGTTTCCCTATAATATAAAATACATGTGCAGAAGACAACTTTGAAGTCCAACTGTAATCATGGATATGAGTTCGATTCCCACTCCACCAATCGATTATTTTTACTTCCAAGTCCTGGTAACAGAACAAAGCGTGGGAGTTTTCGTTCAGCTATTCAACACGCTATGTCTTGAAAATTGGATAGTGTCCGGAAAAAGAAGTGCATTGACATTAGAATGCCTTTGTCCACCCTGACATATGCGGGATACTGCGTGAAGCTATAAAAACACATTAATAAAACGTATACATAACCGCAGTTCCATCGTAAATCAAGAAAATTTCCCATGGGAGTGCTCTTTTTACGACTTGCGATAAAGTTTTACATAAATATAATATTTGTCTCTTTGTAGCGTAATAGAGATAATTCTATACTAAATGTTAGGTCCTTACATATGAAATTGGCATTTAATATGGGAGGAACTAAAAGTCGAATTGTTTTTAATATATTTAGTTAATCAAATAAACCATTGTTATCTATGCACTTTTGCCATCTCATGCTAAAAAACCGTTCGGACGGGAATCAATAAATTCTTTGAAGGCGGAAGGACTGCCCCATCGTAGTTTAATTTTTCCCTTGCAAGAAGTTCAAATCCAAATTTTGTAAAAAAATTAAAATCTTTTAATTAAAAAAAAAAGTAATCTATTGGAGCAAGATCCGGAGACCACGGTGGATGTCTTAGACATTCCAATTGAAACTATTATATTCTATTTTGGTATCCGTTTGTTGTGCAATGTGTGGTATGGCGTTGTCGTGAAGCAGCAGTAGCGTAGAGATATGGCTAGCCATTGCTGAGACGTCTGCCGTAATCGTTAGTAAACTGTAATGAACGGCACACTCACTAGTCCACCAAACGCTTACAAGTAATTTTTTTAGGTCAATTTTCGTTTGGGGCTGGATTTGGCTGTCTTGCCAGGGTCCAGCCAATACGATTAGCGCTTCCGATTATCGTAGAGAATCCACTTTTCAACACAAGTAATGATTTGATTTAAAAATCCTTCATTGTTGTGCCGGTTAAGTGATGTAACGCAGCAGTGGACGCGCGTTTGCCGGTTTGCTTCGATCAATTCGTGAGTACCTTAAAATATTTCAAAATTTGCTTTAAGTGGATTAAAACAGTGTTATCATTAACACCGCAGTCTGCAGCTAATTCGGACGTGGTTTGCGATGGATCCGCCTCTACAATAGCGTGCAAAATTTCAGCTCGTACGTAGGTGTGACGGCCCTGAGATCTTTGGTTACTTCGATGCGTGGCTGCGGCACTCTCGTACAACAGAACTCCTAAATATTGCGATATTTGAAGTTTTCCATTTTGTAAATTGAGTGACGCAAACAGAAAAAAAAACAAAAGAAAAAACAAACGAATGATGGTTTATGAAACCCAAATACATGTGTATAAATCAAAATTTAGAGTTCCTAGCCAATGAGGAGAAATTTAAGTAAGCACGACAGGTTGTGGGTTTGATTCGCACTGGAAGAAATGAAATATTTAAATTTAGTATTTGGTAACGAGACTAAGTTACTACACGAGTTGAATTCCGCTACTCAACACGCAACAACTCCAGAATTCGGTGGAAAGTGGAGAACGTAAGTGATTTAATGGGAACGGATTGTCTTAGCACTAGGCTCACAGGTTCCCTCCGCCTACCGTGCTGAGCGGAAGCTACAGCCTACAGCCTGAAGCTAAAAAAAATGATGACCAAGTACTTGTTTCTTTCATAAAAATATATACACATTAAATAAATGTCTATTATCATTGTCTTGATAACAACAATTGTTATCACTGATAAGCTATCATACGTGGCGTTCAGACGCAGAAATCATATAACCATATGAAGATATGCTAAAATGTAGTGTCCTTTAAATAAAGTGCTTTTGTGTAGTTTCTTTGTTACCGGAAACGGATGTTAAAGTAACGGTATGTATTTTTTTTTTATTTTATCGCTAAATTCTGCATGTAACGTGTTACGCAACGGGAACCTTGTATTAAGACCAGTTTTCACCGCCAGCGGAGCGAGCCCATTAAGGACTACGTTTGAACTCGCAGATGTAAACTGCATACTTGTATATCCACCACCAAATAATGGAGCGAAAAGGACCAAACGAGCAGAAAGAGTTGAAAAAATCTCTCCCAGCTCTCGGGACCGGAGAGAAGTAATTACAAAATACAAAATTATTTTTTGGTGGAACCTCCGCTTTAACTTTTAAGCTTAAGACATTCTGTCTTCTATTAATATATAAATAGATAAGACTGATAATTAACATTTATGTGCTATTCCACACTTAGGAAAGAAAAATATTTTTTAGAAACGTATAAGCATTTGGAGGAGGATTTTATGATTTGTGAAACATTGTGTCTTGGCAGGCGGAACTCAACGTCGCCCTTTCAACTTTCGCTTTTATCAAAGCGAGAAAATGAAACTGTATAGTATGTTTACACTTTAATTTAAAAATTATATCTATCAAGCGATCAGAGAAGAAATAGAAATATGAAATATTTCATTTTATTTCCTTGAGAGAATCCAACCCTCAACCTGTCGCTTTTACAGTCGCACATTTGTGACGTGCCCCTCGACTAGCTTCTTTAAATACTAATATAAACATATTAGTTTTCTTTTTATTTCAACTTCACATTGTATTCCGTATTTACCTACTTATACGGGCGAGGGAACCTAATGTTAGGACATTCCTTTCTCCACAACCCAATATTCGAAATATTATGTGTTTAGTGAAACTTTACGCCAACTTCTTTTGCTCTATAGCGAATAATGAAAATAATTCACTCTCCTGAGTGGAAATCGTACCCATAAACTGTCGCGGTTGTAGTCACACGCTGTGCCAAAACGACCTCACTTTTACTTTATCAAAAATATCTATACAATATTTTATCAAAATAATGATATGTATGTGTATCATAAATATTTTCATAGTCTTATCAATAGCGCCGATACATTATCTAATGTTCCTAGAATAAGTCTGGCAAATATTTTGTAGTGCATTAACCTTATTATACGTTAGGTTAAAAGTTCTGGGTTCCAATCCATAATTCTATATTTCATCATACTAATATTATAAATATAATGAATATATGTTTGTTTGTTACGTTTTCGCGGAAAAACTACTCAGCCGATTATTATGAAACTTCATATACATATTTTCTTAGGGATAAGGTTAAGTAAGGTATTAGAAAGAACGTATAAATAAATACAAGTATAAGCGAACTAACCCGTGTCTCTAGCCTATAATCTCTAGTCTATATTAATATAAAAAAGCGGAAGCTACATTCTTTAGGAGTGTTATAGGCTATATAACATTACGGTGTAAGTCTTAGTTAGCCTTAAATAACGAAATAACAATAATAAGAGACGCCATCGAATTGCTTCAAGAGACTCTGCTGCAAAAATTGTTAATTATATGTATTCGTTGTATGACAAAAATATTAAATTTTATTAGTGACAATAAGACAACTTTTAACAAAAATTAATTGAAAATTGCAAGATGTTATTTTATCGACTTATATTTCACATGTATATTAAAGCTTACGAGCGAAAGTTATTTCATCATCAAGGAAATTTAATGAAGATAATCTTCGGCTTTTAGAGAATGTACTCGTAATTTGTACGTATACTTTTCGAGAAAATGTAAAATTTAAATAATTCAACGCTCTGTTTACGGCCGCAAACCTAGGCTCGAGTTCCGCGGGGGGTGCCTTTGCCGCCGATGATGTCCTATCATACAGCCACGTAGTGTTCATGATAGTGTTTATGTTCATTGAATATATGAATCTGTTGCCAAAGGAAAAGTATTATGTGGCATGCGGGCGAAACCGCAGGTGGGCCCCTAGTACATTATAAAGCTGAAAAGCGTGATTGGTTGAACGCATTAATCTCAGGAACTACTAGTTCGTCGTGATTAATTCTTACGTCTTAAAGTAACCCATTGTACTGTTATGTTATATTATTATTATTGTATATATAATCCCGTTTTTTACCGAGAGAAAATCTGGTCATGTGTCATACATAGTTTTAATATATCAAACGATCCTTGTAGTTTATCTTTAAATCTCGTAGACGTTGTATTTGAAGGTTTTTCTTTCAATCGTGACTTCAAACGCGATTATCTAGGATCATGAGAGGATCACAGTACCCACTTAACTTTTGTTAGTCTAAATATAATATTCGTTTAGGCAAATAGGTACAATATAAGAAATATAATACATAAAAGTTTCGTTTATTAGGAGCGGAAATATGACATGACAATTAGATAATGCACAAACGTAACTATTGGGAACGTTAAAATATAGCATGTAGGTAGAGAGACAGACAGCGAGAAAGAGAAAGACACGGAGAGAGAGGGAGAGAAAGAGAGGTTTGTTTTAAATTCTTGTGGGCACGGAAATAAACCTGTTTTCTTTTTTTCATCTTATGGTCCACGCAAACGAAATTGCGGGCGACAACTAGTTTGATATAAAAATTTACACCCACCCGGCTGCCTCAAAAGGTTCGTTCAAAATATATAAAAGAATATTCGTAGGTGGTACCCATCTCACCTTTACTAAAATTGTTAATATGATATTTTACACATAAATTGGGTTGTTCCTGAGGAACAATTGTGAAGATAATAAGTTCTTTGATTTTTACGATTATTACACATTTTAAATGTAAATAAACGAAACGTCGGGTTTCCAAAATGTATAATCTTAAATATACACGATTAATCCGGTTAAAATAGTTTCATTTAAAATTGTGAAGATTTACGTCGATACGATAATAAAGCAGTGAATGATGATTATATATTGATCACTTTCCGACTGCACAGTCTCTGACCGTAAGCAAGTGGTGTATCACCTATACAATTCTCAGCAGAAACCGAAGAACTAAAGCAAAACTCTGTGTTTCATTAATATAGCAACGTTGTCCACTGTGTTATCTCTATTTTACTATTTTGCTGCATTACCCTTATAACTACGTAAGCATACGTGACGCCGCTAAGCCACTGTCAAACATTGATAAGCAAATATGGCATTGATAAGAAGCTCAAGAACACGTGATATTTACAAATTATATACTTTAAACGGAAATTGTAAAAAATAACAATTTTAGTTTGCTTAGTCGTTGATCTGATCTTAGACTGTGTGGGATTTTTGTGTGGATATTCAGTTAGTGCCAGAAGTAATTGGATTCCTTATCCAGGTAACAAGGAAATTCGTGGCGTTGAGTACCGTCATTAAATTTACAAAAAAATTACGTAGATAGTGGGACGGAAACGGAGTGTCTTAGCACTAAGTTCCTCTTCCTATTGTGATATAGGTAGGATAAAGCGTTAGTCTAAAAAAAACATACATTTAACTGACAACCTTTTAATTACAGGTGATGACAAGCTCAGCGCTACCAAGTCAGGGTCAGAAATATCAGGGCTACCCCTACGTGAACCCGATAGTGATAGATGCCCCCACCATAGATGCTGCGACAGCTTCAAGATGGACCAATTTACCGAGAAGACAGCTCGTGCCCGAGAAGAGAGGGCCTTCGAATCCTGTAGTTTATATAGATATGCCTGGAAACTCCGTAAGTATTTTTTTTGCTTAATGGGAACCTTTTGTTAAGATACTCCATTTCCATTAAAGCACTTCCTTTCTCCCCTTTCCGCCAAATTCTGCAGGCATTTCATGTTGAGTGTCCAAACTTATTGCCTCGCTTTGCCTCGTGAGCAGAATTAGAAAATAAATGTATGAAATTTAATTTTACAGGCAAGCAGCACAACAGCAGAACAAAGGCCCAGTGCAGGCATCAAACCTGAACCTGACGATACTCCTGCCATATACATAGATTTACCTGAATCTACGCCATTACCAGACCGACGAGATGTCGACGTGAGAACAGCGAATGGTGGCAATGAAGAAAATCAACGAGATTTTGTCCAAGTAAATCTACACATATAATAAAATGATAATTGTTATAGGATATAATGACAATTTATCTATATAATAATTTTAATTTTTGTTTGTTTGTCTGTCTGTCGTTTGCACGCTAATCTCAGGTTTAAACGGCTTAATCGATTTAAATTAAGTTTTTTTAATATTATTTTGTTTTATTCAAATCGGGCCATAAACAAAAAAATTATATCCGACCGACTGATTCTAAAAAATCTGAGATTAGCGTCGACAAACCGAAAAACCAATAAACAAACAAAATTTTTAAAAATCATTCTAGGGATTTCCATGTACAGACAACGATGAGTTACTTTATCATAAGTATAGATAGTTTGTTGTTTTTAAATAATTTAATATCCTTATCAGAATTACGAAAATGCAACCCTAAGGTTTTAATCACTTCACTCGTATTTATTAAAGCAGGAACGTAATTCCGTGTACTTATTAAAAAAATCACAAGTTTAAGCGGGCGAAGCCGCGAACTGGTCGCTGGTATGTAATATAATGAGGCCATCGTGGCTTAGCGTCTGGCTGTAAACACAACGGTTGTAAAATAGATTCTAAGTCGCGAAAAAGAATTATTTTAATTTCTGCGTTCTAACAAAGTTCAAGTCAAAGCAAGGCGTTGAGTTCTGAAAATCAACACACAATATCCTAAAAATTGGGCGGTGAATCGAAAACGGAGTATTGTGACACTTCCTTCTGTCTACCCTGCCATTAAGAAAATGCGTATAAAAATATTAATATTATGACACATCTCTCATAATTAAAACATATATTCTCTTCAATTCAAATCTTATAAATATTTAATATAATATGTTTCAGGAGACAATATTCTACGATCCGTTTGAGGATAGAAGGATCAACATGGAACGAAACGGCCAGTCGTCTCAACCAGGTTCTTCAAGCGCGAGTGCAGGTTAGATAATAATTATTATACTTACAAAAAGTTAGTAAAGTCTACTATTAAGTTCTTCTCTTCTTAAAATTTAAACAGACATGCTTATATTTGCCATGTAAGTTTCTTTGGGAGTATTTGGGAAAAATGAAATTTCAAAAAAAGCCTACAGAAACGGGAAACATCAGATTTTTACTTTTAATAGATACTCTAGTGATTAATTTATTCTTTACAAACTTCTCACACTTTGAGCACTAAAATCATAAAAAAAATGAACTACTTAAATAAACTATTTCTAATATTTTCATCTAACTGGAAAAAACAAAGAATTGATACCTAATGAAATTGAAGAGTTCGGTTTTTATTTGTTAAAAAAATTAACAAAAGAAAACTGACTTTTTCAATTTCAACCGGATACCATAATCAGAACCTAACCATACATTCACCAAATTATCATCGAAATCGGTTGGCGGAATATTGAGTTATTCGTAATAAATATACTTAATGCAAATTTAAGACTTATGTGATCAATAAAATCGATTCACCCAGTCAAAAGTTTTGAGGTAATAAACATAACAAAAATACAGTCGAATATATTACCTTCTTCCTCTTCTTCTATCATCATTACAACTTATTATTTACAGAACCTCCAACATCATCATCTACCCAAGGTTTCACATCAAAAGAAACATATATTTATGGATCTCAGCGGCCAGTTCACTCACTACCCCCACTGATGGGTGACTTCCCGGAACCGCCACCTGCTTATACAGAAATAGCTCCACCTGTGAACCAGGTTCTTGGATCTAACTCAGGGTCTAATACTGCCGTGGCATCACCAGAACCTCCGAGGACGGAAGTTATAGTTACAAGTTAGATATTGACTTTTAAATAGATAAACTACTTCGATTTTTAATACTAACATTTTATAGCCATTTGAAGATTAATATATATGTTTAGATTTTTTTTTATAAATTTACCGTATACACTACACGTTAAATTATAACAGTAAGGTTCGATTTCCACGCGAGGTATATTTCATTTTAGTGGGATAGGCAAGAAATTTGGAAGACAACGCGTTAGTATTAAGGCATTTCCGTTCCCCACTTTCCGCTGAATTCTAGAGGCCTCATTACTAGAGAAAGGGAATGAATCTCTTTCTCAAATGGAAAAAAATATTAAATATTTTAAAATATTAAATATTAAATTATTTTAAAAAGCATTAAATATTTCACTCTCTCAAATGGAAATAGAAAGATGTCTTTAATTTTTTTTTTATTTTCCACAGATCCACAATATCCTATAGGGGTCGCAAGGTCAGGTAGGAAGTTAGTATCCTGTCAGTACTGTCGAGTACAAGTGCATACACTTGCTGTCAGAGCTAATGGCATCCTCACACACATTCTAGCTTGTATATGTTTGATATTGTAAGTACTTTAATGTTGACATTTTATGCTCGTAAATACAATTAGCGTAACGCTGTATCCCGCATTTAGCATGGCAGGCAAAGGTAACCTGGAAACATAGTGTTGAGACACTCGGTTTTACATTAAGATACTTCCGTTATCTACTTTCCGCCAATTTCTGGAGACATTGTGTGTTGAGTGACGGAACTCAACGAGGCGGCAATGAGGCGGAGTCTCTAAGCACTAGGTTCCCTCTTCACACTATACTATATGTGGGATACAGCGTGGAGCTAAAATAATATGATCCTTTCATACATTCGGTACGTATGCTACATCATTTCCTTCTTTTCAGCTTCGCCCCATTAACAGTAGTCATATACTGCACGGACTATTTCAAATACGTCAACCATTACTGTCCCAATTGTAACAAGCTGATAGGATACGAAGTACCCATGATGTGCCAAGAAATGACTTACAGCAAGACTATTGGTGGATAATAGAAGAACAAATTAAAAAGATAAAATGAAAAAAACAAAAAAAAACCCTTTCCTACACCATGTGAAACAAGTATATAGAATGTGTTTTGAGCTACAAATTTTATTAGACTAACCTTCGATTAGTTTATTAGTAACCTCTGAAGATTTCCACTATTCAAGTCCTGGCTCCATCAGCAGACCAGCTCGATGATACTTTATTATTGTATTGTCACCAAATCTACGTATAACTGACAAGTTTCATTATGAAGAATGGGGTCAAGTTCAGATTCTTACAGATTTAGATTATACTTCACAGTTACAAGTCAACTTAATAAAATCATGTTAAAAAGATAAAATATAAATAGTCAAACAGAACACTTTATATGTAAAATCATATGTAACTTAAAATATATACTCATATGAAATTAGTAAAATTAAATGTAACTAAATGGTTATTATTAACAAAAATATTGACCTGATGAGGTCGGCGAAATAGCACAGCGGTTGACAATAAACACGACGACTGTGGGTTTGAATTCGGCTCGGGTTGTAAATTCTTTTTATTTTTCCTCACTCATTCAAAATTCAAATTCAAATTCAAAATATTTTGATTCAAGCTTGTAAGAGCTTGTAAGAGTTTATTTGATTCTTTATTCAAATAAACTCTTACAAGCACTTTCAAGACGCAATGTCCGAGAAACTTGCGTGCATGGGCAACGTAGTGTCTTAAAACTAGGTTCCCTCTGCCTATATGCTACATGCGGGATATAATAGCGTGAAGCAAAAAAAAAAATTCTGATGATTTTTTTAAGAAATCAATATAAATAAATATTCTTTGAGAAATGATCAATATAGTATAGCATATAAGCCTTCCTCGAAATGTGGGTCACACAGTACAAAAAAGATTTTTTTAAGCTGAACATGTAGTTTCTGAGATTAGCGCATTCAAACAAGCAAACTCTTCAGCTTTATAATATTAGTTTCTATAATATAGTAATATTATAAAGATAAAGAATTTGTTTGTCAATTATATGTAAGAATATTATATTTTTTTTATGATTAATTATTTATTTTAGAAAAAAAATATTTATAAATAGTGTAAGAAATGTTAAATTATATTAATATTTAAATTAATTGTTTTTTTTATTCATTTCCCAGTAATAATAGAGTAAGTCGCAGAGTTGATTTAGGAAAATTAAAATCCATTTAATGAAAACTTTGAAAAGACCGTGGATATGTGTATATAGTTTGAATTTCAATTCGATATCTCCAAGCGTTCCTCAGATAAAGGTTCGTCACAGACAGACAGACGGACGGACAACAAAGAAATCTTATAAGGGTTGTTTTTCACTCGAAAGGTACGGAAACCTAAAAAAATAATATAACCCACGTTCCGCCCACACCTCCTTACCTTATGGGTAGTATGGGTTATATTTATTTTAATAATTTAATATATTTTCTTAAAAAGGTATAAAATATTTAAAAATATAAAATTAAAAACATTTTTTTTTAAATATTTAAATTGTGTGCCACATTGTCATAAAACCGTGTAAGCCACTACACCACTCCTGAAAAATGGTTACGTACACCCATGGTCTTTTCATCTTATGCGGTTTCAAATTCCATTTTAGGAATGTTTAAATATTTTTAATTCTTTTGTATTGTTAAGCAAATTACGACATTCCACTACAAACCATAAAATATTAGCGAAAATCCGACTAACTTTTGAGTAAGGTAAATCTTATTAAAAATGCAGAAAAAAAAATTAAAAAATTAAACCCATTTTCAAATACCTGTCAAGTATCTACTTTATCTATGTATATTTTATTAACCCTCCGGAAATGCATATATATCCTTATCTATAGCAATCTAAAAATATACTAAACTGATTTTTCAAATTACTTATTTAGTGCTTGGTTTCCGAGAAATTTGTAATAAAAGCACTTAAGAAATTTAGCATCAAGTGTTTTAAAGTCAACATAGAGTACGTCCATCCATGTAAAATTATTTATAAAGTCAATAAATTCTTAATGATTATAAACTATAAGATCGGGGGAATAAAATATTTATTATTCTCATTTATTCTCTCTCGTCTTCCCCCGGGTAACGAGGTAGCGGTGAGTGCGGCGATAAGCTCCGCCACTCAACACGCAAGGCTCCAAAAATTCGGCATAGTAGAGAGAGTAGAGAACAAAAGTGTCTTGATAAGAACGGAGTGGGTAGAATTAAATACAAAAATCCCTTGTCTGGTACGCAGACTCACTAACTACTATAAATAATAATAATAATTAACAAAAGTCCTAGAAAAGATATATTACGGGTAATATTTCCGCGTATCCTGAGAAAAAAAGGTATAAGTCGATAATTACAGTTTTACGCCCAATATTAATAACGTTGACGTTGGAGATAGGTTATTAATATTGGGCGTTAGTATACATACTGAAAGTAATTAAACAAATTATTTTCTTATGTTTTAACTCTTTAATAGCTCACTCCGTTTTTTCTTCTCTATCTATTTTAGATATACTCGTTTTGTTGTGGAACTTAACGACGTTTGTTGTTTCTTTTTTGCTAACATTAATAATTTCTTTCTAAATACTTTTATATACATCGCAGATATGTATATACGATTAAGTATTTTTTCATTTTTTGTTTTCGTTTATAAATTTTGTAATTTATGATACAATATTTTAATGTTAACTACTTATGAGGCCAGTCAAGGTTGCGGCGGAAAGTGGATATATCTATGTGGGGATTAACTAAAGGTTCCTAAGTTACCGCTGCCTACCCTGCTATGTGCGGGATATAACGTAAAGCTAAAAAACTACTCATGCAAAATTTGAAACGATGTAACAGAAAATACACAAAAAAAATAAACAATAAAATAAGTTGCATTTTCAACAAAATCGAACTTATATCTTTTTTGATTAAAAACTCAGATTTATAGCCTTCGCCACTTGCAGTAATATACTCCTATTATTATACATAATTAACGTTTGTTAAGATCGTTTGATCTCAATGAAAATAAACATGGCATGTTATATAACTTTTTAATTGTTCTTATACTGATAGTTCTACACGCAACTCGCCCTGACAGTGCCGTTGGACACTTATTGGGAGAAGATAGACTCAAAACTAGGTTCCCTTGTTCCCTTTACCTATGTACGGGATACAGCCTGAAGATAAAAATTGTTTTTTCAAATTTTTTTTTTTATTTACTAAACATACATGTGATAAATGAAAAAAAGCAACATAAGTATATAGCCCTAGGTTCCCTCTGCTTATCATGCTATATGGGACGTCAATCTAAATTATTATTATTATTATAGCCAGAACCTACAATTATAATAGTGTGAAGCTGACCCTAAAAATACAGCTTTTAAAATAAAGTCCAGGGTTTCTTTGCATAAAAACGAAGCCCATAACACAATAATTACTAAAAAGACTTACCTATTAAGCCTAATTGGTCCCCCAGTTTTTCTTACTTTTAACGCTTCTTCCCAAAACTTGACAGCTTCTGGTAGAATTGTGTTCTGAAAAAAATAAACAATAAAAATTTTGTATTTATTATTATATCTACACATATTGGCACCGTGCACGACTACAGCGCCACCCAGCGTACGCAAGTTTGTGGGCTCTGACGCTTTGATATATGATGGCGGGATTTTGAAAATATTTGTCAAATACTTTCAAATGCATTTATATTACTTAATTACTGTGATTTGGGTGGAAAAAGTGTCGATAAATCATTTCTGGTTATTCAAATTGACAAAGGTAAGTAATCTCTATTCAAAATTGTGTTTTATTTTGGTCATATCAGAATTTGTTTACTACTTTTTTAGTTGTAGTTTTACTGAAAAACAAGGAAACAAAGAAAATTTAATGGTAGTTAGTATGGTAGTTATCTATTTTTGATATTATTATAATAATTTATGTTCTAAATAAATGATTATTATAATATCAAAACGTAAACGATACGAAATGTAATTTAAGAAAAAAAAGTAATTAATATAAAAAAACTATTAATACTGTAATTGTGACTGGTTGCTAATGTTTTTAATAATAATTGGAAATTGTTGAATGTTACACCTGCAAGATCTATAAATTGCTCATCATTGCAGATAGATGAAAACCCAGTAAAATATATTTTTTTTGTTGAAGTCGCCACATCTGTGTAAGTTTTTTTTAAGGGTATTACACATTTTGTTCTTCATTTTATTGTAATTTTTTATATAAATAGTTGAGTTGTCTATTTCTGTGTGTATTTCTGCATCACATACTTCGCTATAAATATATCTATTACATATAAATGTATTTGTTGCATTGAAGAACAACTGCAACTGCTGTGACTCATTTTTAATAACTTAGTAAAACGATAAGTCGAACAGATTGCTTTGACATTAATAAGTGACAAAGCCTACATTTTTTCTACTTTTGGCCACCATGAGCGCTGCGAGCGTTTATAATACTGTCACCTAGTACTAAGCACCCTGCCAATACTAGTGGTCGCCTGTTTGTTTTCGAACTTTAAGACGGTTTCCATTAAGCGTGGGTTCAAATCCCGTTAGGTAAAAAAATATATACGTTTTCTAAAATAGTATTTAAGACGTACAGTTGAAAATTTCAAGAAATATTTTCTTAGGACTCTCCTAAATTCCTTAATCTGAAACATCCTGAAATTTGGCATGTGAGATTTAGGCGAGTCTAGTCCATTGAGAGAAGATTCTTCGAAATTTTTACTGAGCCGGGAAAAACTGAATATTACTTTTTTGTATAGTCGGCGTCTAGGCTAATTCAAATAAAAGACACACCCGTCGTGGCGCATACCGACTCGTGGCAGACCAGAAAAGTAAGTTCAAGTTAAAAGATATCTACAGGAATCGTATGAAAAACTCATAAAGATACATATATTCGCATATGATTTGTAACGGTATAGAAATTGTTGGACGGCATGTCTATTAATAAACTATAATATTTCGAAGAATCCACATGCCTTAAGGTATTTAACTTGTCTAGTCTCATTTGTCATTCTCTTCATTGCCCATTTTCATTATTCCTTAACTCAGTCCTAGTATACAGCATTCGAGGAGTCTCCGAGTACGGGCTATCGACTAATGCAAGTAAGCTATCCGTATACAGCATGTGGACATTCTAGCCTAAATTCTTTTATTTTCGTTTCTTTCGTTTCGTTTTCGTCATTTTCTTCATTATTGAAGATTGTGTCCTATCTGGTAGGTCCTTGTGGAGGAGCTAATAAACAATGATATCCATCGGTCTGGAATCTCCCGTGCACCGCTTGCGGGCCTCATCTACTAGTGAAATCTCCTGTACTGTTGTAGCTACCAATACAAATGTGGCCTTAGATATCTATGGAATGAAACTTCTGCTAAATATATTTTACAAAGAATATACCAAAGCAGGAGATTTTATGACTGAAATCGTGAAGTGTGTGAAATTCGGTGCAATGATTTTGCTTTTTTCTTCGCTCTTTTTCTTCTTTTTTTATTTCTTCGCTCTGCTAACAAGACAAAGCGCGGCGTTGAGTCCCGCAACTCAGCACGTAATTGATTGAGCGGTGCATATTAAGGAGAGTGTCTTAACATAAAATTCCCTCTGCCATATAGCAGGGTACATGCAGGATACAGCGTGAAGTTATCTATTCTATACTTACATTTATCATATCAAACTTCTCTGCTTCTAATCTGGAAGAAAACAAAATTATTATGAGTAAGGAAAAACATCGCAGATGCCAGTCGTGGCGCATGGCTACAAAGTGTGACTGAACACGCGATAGGATGTGGGTTCGATTTCCGGCGTTGAGTTCTACCACTTAACACGCAATGCCTCGAGAATTCGGCGTAATATGGGAAACGGAGTGTGGATAACCGGCTGGTTGTGGGTTCGATCCCCACTCGAGGAGATGAAATATTTACTTAAATTTATATTTCAATTTCCTCGCTCTGGTGTCGAGGTTAAGCGCGGCGTTGAGTTCTGCCACTCAACACGCAATGCCTCCAGAATTCGGCAGAAAGTGGGAAACGGAGTGTCTTAACACTAGGTTCAATAATTCAATAGTTTAAGCAGGCGAAGCCGCGAGCGGTCGCTAGTTAGTATATATTTTTTATATAGATTAAGGTTCTAATTTTATTAAATATCTTCTGATTTCATTTTAATATAATAACTATAAGTTGTTGAGAAAATTATCTTACCTATACACAGAGTGGTCATAAAAAATACTTATTCTTAATGGTTGGTCAATACTTCTTTTCTTAACTAAATGTGCTGGTTCTATGTGAACACCCCGTATAACCTGAAAATGGAAATAAAATATAAATTAAAAGACATATAATATAGTCGACTTAGAGTGTGTATGTATAACATATATGTATTTATTCAACTATAAATGGACAATCCAATATAAAATATTTATATAATTCAAACCAAGTCGTTCCTGATATTGGTACGTAAACAAACTTTTAGCTTCACCTGTTGTATTAAGTCAGTCCGTTCCCGTTAACACACTTCCGTTCCCCAGTTTCCGCCAATTCTTGAGGCAGCGCATGTTGAGTGGCGCAACTCAACGCCGCGCTTTTTCTTGTTACCAGAGCAAGGAAATTAATATATTAAATATTTCATTCCCCCGTGTGATAATCGAACTAACAACTATTGCGTTTACAGTCGCACGCTTGAGCCTCTGCGTGTCTTAATGTTATTTCGCATTTCATTTAAGATTTTCGAGAGAAATCTCCCATAGACGATTTCTTCTTCAAAACAATATTGTTTATATTCAATATTGTTTCGAAGAAGAAATTGTTTATTTACTAAAAACAAATATTTATAAAAGGCAAGCCTGTCTACTGGGCCCAGCCGTGGCTCGGGCGTACAAGAGTGCGACTGTAAACGCGACGGGTTGCGGGTTCGATTCCCACTGGAGGAAATGAAATATTTAATATTTTCATTTCTTCGCTCTGATAACCAGGCAAAGCGCAATGCTGGGTGCTCTGGAGGAAACGTAATGCTTCCAGAGTTCAGTGGGAAGTAGGGAACGGAAGTGTCTTAATATTAACACGATGTCTCTTTCCCAGATTCCGTCTGCCTATCCCACTAAAATCAAATTTACTCCGCGTGGAAATCGAACCTTATGTTATAATTTACCGTATGGTGTTCACGTAAAATTGACAAAAATTCCCAGGTTCCTTATGCCTACCCTGCTTGCTGTATACGCGTAACAGCGTAAAACAAAAAAAAAACATTTTTTTGCAAACGCTTGTTTGTATTTTGCTAGGCTGTCCGTATTTATTTATATAAAATTATGTTCCAATAGTGGAGATTGACTGTTGTTCTTTTCGTCTCGAATGATTGGTTCGAAGGTAGCCGCGTGTTAACATTAGGTTCCTGCTTATCCTGCTATATGCGGGATTCGTTTACAATCTGATCCCATGCCGCTGCGCCACGACGGCCTCGTATTTATATATACGTATATATAATGTCAGTAACCGGTACATTATTTAACATTTAATGTACTTCTTCAGTAAGATTATGTTCTAATGATGGTAGGTGTTGCCATTGTAAGGGTGATAATACACTGATTTATCTAAGCTATGTTTTAAGTCCGCTATCAAAACATTTTCTAAATCTCACGAATACTGTTCGGTAGGAAATGAAACTTAAAATAACAAAATATATATAGATTTGTATATCTTGCATCCTTGTTTGACACTTTACTCTGAATAAAATTATTAAAAAAGTTTTCTTATTTATTCATAAGTTAATGAAGAAATAAATAAATAATATTTTCAAAAATCTATAAATCTACTAACTATTCTACTCTAATGAAGATGAAGTCCTCCTTTAAAGTTTCCGTGACTGGGCTTTCAATAGAAGGAACTTACTACTTAGGAATCAAGTGCAGGACACTTTGCTCCCATTGATACACTTCCGTGCCTAGAGGCTTGAGATATTGCGTGGTGGTGGTGGCGGAACTCAACTCCGCGCTTTGCCTCATTACAAGAGCGAGGTAATAAAAATATTAAATGTTCCAATTTCCTCGAATGGGAATCGAACCCACGACAGGTTGTGTGCAAGCATTACAGTCCCACTCGGTTCGATTTCCACTCGGGAAAATAAATTATTCTCATTTTCTCGCTCTGGTAATAAGACAAAGCGTGGCATTGAGATGCGCCATTACACACGTAATTGACCGATACGTAAGGAATGAATTAGCAAATCCCGCTTTGTGCGGAATACAGTGAAAATAGTAGAGTAGACAGTGTGCGCCTAGTGGGAAGACTGTCCGTTCTCCACTAAACGCGCACTTCGAGACATTTCGTATCGACTGGCGAAACTTAACGCCGTCTTTATCAGATATAAATCTTTAATAGTAGAATAAACTAATGTAAAATTGACAGCCAATATTTTATAGCACGCTGCATCTAGTGTATGACGAACATAATTTATATTACAAATATTACTAGTTATTGAAGTAGTACTGTTAAAAGTAGATTTGCTGTGGCTTGTCATATAAATGGTAGCGTGTCGTAGTGCAGTGGGACGGCTTGTGACTGTAAGCGCGATGATTGTGGGTTCGATTCCTCTTCTAAGTCAAAAGGTGTTAAGCCATTCAACGTGTCTTGGTATAAAGTTGGAACGGGGTACAAACCACAGACTACACGATCGCAGAATAGTAGTATTAATTTCATTTTAACACCATCGGGAATCAAACCTGTTATTATCAACCAACAATTCGGTGTATGCTTTTATCATCTCATTATCGTCTAATGTAAACTTAATTATTAAATTGCACGTTTTAAAGTGGTATGATGTCACATCAGCTTCTAAGGAAGTTCTCTATTACGTATAGTCCAAGGAACGACTGTCGTAATGTGTACCTACGTAGTCTATAATCAGGTATGAAAGTCAAAATCATAATATTCTTTATTCAATTAGCCTATTACAATTAGGTAAGTACCCAATATACCTTATGAATCGTAAGGTTACATAGAAATGTCAGTATTGTCAGCCGTCAGTCCTATAGGCAGCTACTACTGACTCGCAAGGCAGTTTTGCGAAGAAGAACCGGCGAAAAGAAAGAAAACTCAATAGGTGACATTTTAAAATATACTATGTATGTAAAAGTGGAAAAAGTCAGTAGATTTCTTTTTTTTTATGACTGACAGTGACTTCACGTTGAATCTCGCATTGCAGGGAAGGCAAAGCGAGGGTACTAAGTGTTAAAAGACTAAAACACTACGTTTTACTACACTACGTTTCTCACTACATTTCTCACTTTCTCACATCTCACACTCGGAACGCCATGTTTTGTCTAAACGGAGCAATGAAATTAAAATAATTAATTCGTAACAATCATGCTTACATTCAGACGCTGTCACGTTATGCAATTTATTAAGACATTTCCTTAATTTTCTCAAATTTACCTTAAACATTTTTTTTGTGTGAATCGAGTCCACAACCATCTCCTATACAGTACACGTTTCACTGTGGTTGTGCTGTACTGTGAAATACTGTGTTAAATAAATAAATAATTCAGCTTTACGCTGTATCCCGCACATAACAGGGTAGGCAGAGGGAACCTAGTGTTAAGACACTCCGTTCCCCACTTTCCCCCGAGATCTAGAGGCATTGCCTGTTGACTTTGCCTCGACACCAGAGATAAGAAATGAAAATATAAATATAAATAAACATATGAATTTCTCGAGTGGAGATCGAACTCACAACCAACCCACATTTGTGCCCTTGCGCCGCGACTTGCCTCTTTATGCTGTGTTATTATTCCATACAAAGCGTGCCCTGCTTAGCCAACTATGCAGGATAAAACGTAAAGCTGTACATATTTTATATAAATATCATCCCCCAGAAAATATGAACCTGCACTATATTATCCCCTCTATACGTCTACGTGATAATTTAAAAACACTTTGTTACAATAACAGTAATTTATATATACGAAATTTAGTTTAAAATTGCGTATTTACGTAATTACAAATAATAAGTAAATTACTTATTGCTCCGCTATTAGGACTTGAGGTGGTTGACCACGGAATGTGCTACGCTATTGAAAGCGAATGAAATACCAGAAAAATAGGAACTCTTTGTTGGTGGAAATGTAAAACCATTTTATTTAAAAGGAGTCCGTCCCGGCTAAGCGTTTCTCTATACTCAGATATTTTCAAACAATTTTTGTCCTCAAGTAATAGAAATTTTATTATTATAAATTTTTATGAGAAAAATCATAAAATACAAATAGGAATTTTCTATAAGAATGTTATTAAATTTTTGCATTTTCACCGCACTGTTGAAGGAAAGTAAGTTGATAATAATATAATATCATAATGTGAAAATATGATGCTAACGTGGCACAAGCGACGGGTGTGGGTTCGATTCCCACTCAAGAAGAGAGAGAGAAAACAGCTACAAAAAAACTAAAAAATATAAGGCGGATCGTGTCACAGTGGAAGACCCGACTGTAAGCGCTTGTGGGTTCGATCCCCATTGGGAGAATTAATTTTTATAATTTTATTTCATTCATTTAAATTTTTAGCCCGTCGTGGCACAGCGGCACGAAGTGTGACTGTAAAACCGACTGGTTGTAGGTTCGATCCCCACTCGAGGAGATGAAATATTTACTTAAATTTATATTTCCATTTTCTTCGCTCTGGTGTCGAGGTTAAGCGCGGCGTTGAGTTCTGCCACTCAACACGCAATGCCTCCAGAATTCGGCAGAAAGTGGGGAACGGAGTGTCTTAACACTAGGTTCCCTCTGTCTACCCTGCTGTGTGCGGGATACAGCATGAAGCTGACTTATTTGATTTGTTTTATTTTTATTTTTTACTATTTTAGGGTTCCCTCTGTCTACTTTGCTTTAATCGTGATATAGAAAACAAGTTTAAAATATTTCAATTTCAGTGGGTGACATGTCCCTATAACCACTTGGATACTATAAAAATACAGTAATTTTTGATAGTGTCCATTTTCTCCGCTCTCTTTTTTATTAATAAGGAACGCATCTTGACAGGTGGTATCGCGCATGCGTGGAATCTTAGAATAGATTATTTTAAGAAAGCAAACAGTGATGCAGCAATCGATAGAGTAAACATAGCATTTGTTAATACAAGCCAGAACACGCTCGAAATGGATCACGGTAGTGCTTACAATATTATATAAAGTACCTGTTTAGGTATAAAGAGAAGTGGTATAATGTAGCTTTTTAATTATTATTTTTTATCGATCAGCTTTATTATTAGTAGGGTAGACAGAGGGAACCTAGTGTAAAGGCACTCCGTTCCCCACCTTCCATCTAGTTTTCGAGAAACTACGTGTTGGGTGGTGGATGTCACGCTTTATCTCGTTACTAAGACACTATGCCGATGTGCTTTACGAAAAACAACCAAATTATAATATAAAACAAAAAAAAACAAAAAATAAAAATAATTAAAACATAAATATTCCTGACAACGGGAATCGAACTGAGAATTACCTTGTTTAATAGTTACTTACTTTTCAATATTTCCATGATAGCATCAACTTGATTGAAGTTATTAAGCATCTTGCTTGAAATTATTAACCGTTATTCGCCTGAATTTTAATTAAATTTGTCTAGTATAAACATTTCACGATAATAGCTTCCAATTATATTAAATTTCTATGTAAATATTCACCATTTATTTAATTTAGAAGGCCATCGTGGAGCAGTGGCACTGCTCTATCATTATCATTTCCTGGCTCTGGTAACGAAGTAAAGCACAGCGTTGAGCCCCGCCACTCAACACATATTGCTTTTAGAATTTGGCGGAAAGTGCGGTATACAAGGTTCCCAGATACTTTCTGACTACCCTGCTATGTATGTAATACAGCGTCAAGCAAAAAAAAACAATAAAAAAATTTAAAAAATTGTGATAGGTAAGGCCCTCGTAGCGCAGTGGCACGATGTAAAATGAATGTTCCTAATAATTTTCATTTATAGTCTGGAGCGGAGATTACCAGTATTTAGTACCTGTTAGTTGTAATTAACGTGGAGAACGGAGTGTCTTACAAATAGATTCCACCGGCGTACCCTGCTATAGCAGAGTACGCAGAATACTGCTTAAAAAAGGAGATTTTTTAAAATAATACAATTTTAAGTTACACCATTTTACCGGCCATTACACAAACAACATACATTCAATTTGTATGGACAATTCAATGATGTATGGTCTCTTAAATCGCTTGCCACTTGAACAAACACATACGTACATATATTCTGAGACGACCTTGAAACCAAAAATGTTATTGTTTATCAATTCTGTACGAGATATTTATATTAAATTGTTAAAGTATTTGTTTTAACAATAAACATTCCTTAATGTTATGCAGATATTATAATTTATTGGTCTGTTATTATAAATGTAAAGTTTTTTTTTTGAGGTTCGCCAGCATGGTTTACAAGATTATGCAATAAAAAAATGCTTCGCGCAGTTTCTTAATAATTAAGCTATGTGCTTAGAATCAAAGAGGCCAGGAGGAATCTACAGTGCCACTCCATTCTCCATAAAAATATATACTGTAAGCGTTAGTGCGATTCCTACTGGGGTAGTGAATTGTTTTGATTTTCTCGCTCTGGGAAGACAGAGAGCATAGTACCGACGTAGAGTTCCGCCACTCAACACGCAATATGTTGAATACGCAACACGCAATTGGGCGGAACGTGGAAACGTAAAATCTTAACACTAGGTTCCCTCCGTCTGCCCTGCTATTAGCGGGTTCCAAATTAAAACAGCTCCAAATATAACTTGCATCTTACTAATACCAATTTCTCCTCAGATATAATACCTACAGGGAACGACAAAGGCGATTTCAACCAAATCAGAGAAGATCTAAATAATTTTGTAATGAATAAAAGAAACAAATTCATATCCACCCCACATTTTGATTTCTCCAGAAGCTTTAAGCGTTTAAATTTAAACAATATTGACACTATAGAGATACATGATACAAAACCGCAGGAGGAAATACAAGAAGATTTGAAATTCTATAGGAATATGCAAATTATTAATGATTTGAGAAAAAGAGAAATAGAAGAAGATTTAAAATTAAATAGAAACATGCAGATTATTGAGGATTTAATCAGACAAAACAAGTTGATTATAAGAGAGCCCTCGCCGAGCCCTGTTTTGATGTCAAACGAACTGGAATTTAAGGCAATGTTGGGTTCTGTTGAGAAATTTAATACGCCGAGGAGTAGAATGGAACCAACGACAACAACAACGTCAAAATTAGAAATGTCAACCTTTGTAGCTCTTGTTGATGAAACTGAAGTGAGGATGGCGTTGAAAAATGATCCTCTCGTGAAGAGAATATTGAAATTAGCGAAAAATAAAAATATGAAATACTTAAAGCAATTCAGTGGCGGCCAGAATCGTTAGAACGTTTTGTACGTTTTATAGCGTTATGGGTTCGAATCTCCTTTAGATTCGTCATGGCAGGGCAAGGCATAAGTAAAACAAATAAAAAACCTATAAGTGCTTTTTCATTTACTTGCGGACCGAATTCTAGACTTTGTGACTTGATTGATGGAACTTAACGCCGTGTTCTGTCTTAAGGAAATGGATACATTCACTCGGATAGGGATTAAGTCCACAACGACCGTTATAATCAAACGCTATCATATACATAAGTAATATCAAAGGTGATGGTTACTCTACTGGACACTAAGTGTCAGCAGACGGAACCTAAGAGTCTAGTGTTAAAATATTTCATTCTCCAAGACTAGTTCAGATACTTCCGTTCTTCATTTGCAGCAAAATTTTTGAAGGCATTGTGTGTTGAATGGTGAATCTTAACGAACGTTTTTCATTTTATTTCCAAAGCGAGAAAAGAACGGAACCCCCGACCTTCGTCACACTATTCCAAACCTCCAAACGTCTATACGCTAAACTAAATAAATAATCCCTTCCATTTCACATTCAAACAAAAAAACGCCTGAGAAATTTCACAGTAATTAAGAAATTAAGTTAAAAATTCACGTTATTGTTATAATTATAACTGAACTCAAGTATGTGTAACTTCCCTTTGTCGTTTCCATGTTTCGTAAACCTCTTACTCAAGCGTCCAAAGTAAGGTTGAACCTTTTTTAACCGAGTTCAAAAATGAGGTTATCACTTTAAATTGTATATGTATATGATTATAATATTTGTATATATAATGGTCTATTTAAGCGTCCAAGCACGTGTGTTATATTTTGTAAGTGTATGTATTTATTTTTGTTTAAAATTTTCTTAGAAACTAAAAGTCACATCAAAATTATGCTTCTTGATTTAAATGAGATATATTTCAACTTATGGAACAGTTCAAGTTTTATCAGAATAAGTTTTGTAGGTTTTAGAATATGTGTATCCACGCATTTGTTTTGTTACAATATATGTATTTCAATACTTGACAGGTATTTAACGTCGATAATTTTTTTTAATATAAATAACTCTACAATACTATATCTAAGACTTGACATATTGCAACACTGTATCTAGCGTATAGCGACCTTAAACCAGCATCCTGCTGTAACCCGCACCCAGCAGCGTGGGCACAGCAAACCAAATGTTAAGACACTCCGTTTCCCAATTTCTACTGAATATTTCATTCCTCCGAGTGGGAATCGAACCCACAACCTGTAGCGTTTACACTCACCCGTGTGTAAACCTGCGTCACGACGACCTCAGCTAAGGCACATCTTTTATATAAATAATAATTTATTAAGCAAGTACATGACCTTTAAGAGTCAGTCAGATCTCACGATAAAACAATACGAAGTCATTCCACGTAGGAATAAATATTGCAAGCTATAGTAGGTATTTTCGTTGATATAGATTGATGATTAGGTCTATTTAGTAAAACTGTGGTAGTAAGTTCAGAGCCCGTGCGACGTAAATACATCAAAAGGACAGTATTTTATATATATCGTGTCTTTAATGGCGTTTAGTTTGTGGTAATAGAGCAGAGAAATAAAATAATTTAAATACTAGCATTTTTCCGAGTGAGAATGGAACCCACAACTGTCGCTTTTAACACATAAGTTAAAAATATAAAATTTATAATTTGAATTTATTTACCATTTTGCATACAGAATTACATTGAAACCGTTCTTTTTACAAGAAAATGTTACCTAAAGTAGGTAAACTAAGGAAAATAAAATGTAACCTAAGGAAGGTAAAAACAAGTATTTTTCCTTCTATTACTGATGAATTATGTTATCATAATTTTTTTCCTTAAACGTATTAATTATTTAGGTCCCTATTAGTAACAATATAGTCTATTATACAAGGTGTAACTCGATCGTCGGTTCAACTGTGGTCTATGGATAAAGGACATTTCACCCTCATTCATCTTTAGCGATTTTCACTGGTCAGCAGATATTTTGGGAACATGTAATTTAAAAAAAAAAGTTTTTAAAGAATTGTAAACTATATCTATGGTTCTGACTGCATTCGTATTTTTTTCCCCCTCAATATAGCTCAATGATAGGAATTTTTAACTTATCTCACAAAAGAGAAAGGAGATTCATAATTAAGTTGGTTTTTTTTCTTCATCTGTCCAGGACTCCGAAAAAAAAACTTTTAAAAGAGCATCTATTGGCTTTAATATGAAGAGGTATCTCATTAAGACTTTCAATTCTCCATTTTCATAATACACACCACTATATGCACATGATGAAACCTATTTAGAAAACGTATAAAATTTGATCGTAGCGGAATTTTTCTACGTTTTCCAACTAAGGTATTTTTCTCTCCTAGATGTTTAATGATGCTATGAAAATCTCAAAAATGCCCTTAATAACTCATCAGAACTAATACATCACTTTTAGCAAAGCTGAAAATTTGAGGACTATTAGTCTAATATGTATGTAGTTAAGACAGTATTCCTACTCAATAACTTGAAAGTGGGGCCCTTTCAGAGGTAGCGCCAAATAATGGTATATCTCTGTCTGGGAAGATGATTGAGCCATAGTATTGGACTGGGTGCTTATAGGGGGTCTTGAAATAGTCCGTAAATAATATATTTAAAATTAAAGCTTGGTAGTTTAACGTTATTTGCTCCAATTTTAAACTATCTTTAGGATGTCTGGCGGAAGTAAACACTTTCAAGTTAGAGAGTACGCATACAATCTTAACTACATATTAGACTACTAGAGGGCGCGCGCGGCTTCGCCCGCTTATTAGGAGTGAATTCTAAAAAAACCACGAAACACGTGTTCAATAAAATATTTTTAACAGTCTGAATTAAAATTTTTATAAAAATCGGTGGCAATTTAAAGATTTTTCCATATAAACTTTCAACCCCTTATTTGAACCCTTAGGGCGTGAATCCTTACAAACCATGAAATACGTGTTCAATAAAATATTTTTAAGAGTCTGAATTTCAAATTTTATAAAAATCGGTACACATTAAAAATTTTTTCCATACAAACTTTCAACCCCTGTTTCATCCCTTTAGGGTTAAAATTTCTCAAATTACCTTCTTAGTGGATGTCCAGAATATGAAAATAAACATCTGCCCAAATTTCACGTTTCTACCATTAGCGGTTACGGCTCTGCGTGCGTCTTACCTCAGTCAGTCAGCACAAGTCCTTTTATATATATAGATTAATCCTCAAAATTTCAGCTTTGCTATAATGACGTAGGTCTAGTAGCCCTGGGATCTCAGTCTATAATACACGGGCACCTTGTGCACTTAATAATGCACCAGTACTAGTGCACTTCTTACCGCAACACTGCTAGTGCATTTGTACTTAATAACACACACACATATAGCTGTATACTATAAAAATTATAGCTGTATGCCAAACATAGTAGGGTAGACAGGGGGAACCTACTGATCAGACACTCTGCTCCTCACGCAACACCTAATTTCAGAGACATTGCGTGTCGAGTGGCGGTACTCAACGCTGTGCTTTGTCCAGTTACCAAAGCGAGGAAAAGAATATATTATATTATGATGACTGAGTGGAAATCAAACCTACAACTGTCGCGATTACAGTCACACGCTTACCCCTGTGCCACGACGGTCTACTCTCTATATATTTATATATTTCCAGTTCTAAGTGATTGATCGGAATTTACATCTGTTACTTGATAGGAATGCACTTTTCGTAATTACGCAACACGAAAGCTAATAAAAAAAACCGAGATGAGAAAGTAGATAAAATGTCAAAAAACGACCTTTGATTCTTATTTAAATATTTATTTAACATAAGGTTTGTTACATAATGTATTATATAAATTAGAAATTTAGCGGCAGTCGTGGCGTAAGACAGGGAATGACTGTAAACGCGACGGTTCTGGGTTCGATTCCCACTTCGAAGAATTAATTATTTAGTGCCGCCAAATATACAATAAAATGCATTCATTCTTCGAGTGGAAATCAAACCTACAAATGTCGTGATTATAGAAAGACATAAGGGCCGAATATTCTATTTTACCCAAAAAAATCTAAATGCTTTAAATAAAAATACTTATTGATTAAAATACAAACTTTTTCCACAATCGCCACCCATCCATTCACAGAATAAAACAAAGTTACTTAACCGACCTTATTTTTAACTATATATATACACATATCCGTTGCACGTATGTTATTTTATTTACTCAACTATTGTAGTTTCGTGACTGTATATCACGATCCGAGGCAAGGGTGTAACTTAGAAATAATTATATCTAATAAGTTATATGTTATTCGTTAATAAAAGGGACCTTCATAAATATAATTGGGATGTCTTTAATTGCTCGGAATTTTTTGGTCGTGAGTTCATTTTTTTTTAAATTACACGCTGTATCCCGCAATAGTAGGGTGTAGAAGGAACTTGACATTAAGACACTCCGTTCTCCACTTTCCGTCTAATTTTGAAGACTTTGTGTGTGTTGAGTGGTGAAACTCAACACCGCGTTTCGTCTTTTTAAGAGTACCAGAAAAATAAATCGCGTTTACAGTCAGCTACTGTGTCATTGCGGTACGATCCCCTCGGCCACATTGTACCCACTGTTGAAGACAAGTTGTCTCAAAACTTCCACAGGGTATCATGTGCCGAAACCAGTAGACCTAGCTCGGGCCGAGAGAACTAAAGCACTCCACTGCAAAGAAAGTCCCGCTGAGTTTCTTGCGCCGGTACTTCCCAGATCTGAGGCGGTAACTTTAGTGAACTTCTTGTTTTGAATAAAGTTTATTTGACTTTTTACACAAACTTTGACCCGAGTTTCATAGAAGACAGACAGATTAGAGACACTGTCATCTTATTTGACGGTATCTTTTATGGTAAAAGTAAGTAAGAAAGAAAAAGAAAAGGGACAAAAGACAAAATTCTGCGGAAAGTGGAAAACGGAGTGTTTTATCTTTATTACGTTCCCCCTGCCTACAACGCTTTATACGCGGGATACGACATGAAGCTAGAAAAACAAGTTCCGATCCTTTGTTTAAGCAGGAAATATCAGATAACTAGGCAAGTCCTACGACTTAATCTCAATACTTATGAATAAAAGTTTCGGAAGGAGGGAAATTAAAAGATGTGCTCGCAAGGGTGGATGAATGTATTCTGGTCGCAACAATATAATTGACAGACATATGAAATCACCTTATAAAATGACATATGTTTTACTTTAAAAGTAACATGTTTGCTCTTAAAAAATAAAAGGCGTTTTTAACTATGTTTAAATTTAAATTAAATAAAGTTATACTTAAATTATACTAAAACTATCATTTGGTCTTGAA